>JAHWFP010252834.1:4383-28349 GCA_023313725.1 Lithobius niger
AATACATGGAATGACTTCTCAGTTTCAAACAACTATATAAAGATCATACCAATCCTTCAGTCTTAAGACATGCATGTGGCTTACATGTGCATAGCTAGATAATATACTTCTCAGTCTTCCAACATTTATACAGGTAGAAAGCCCCACTTTGTGTCAGTCCGCTTTACATGGTTTGATATCTATTTGAGTCTACACAGATGAGCTGGTACTAACAGCTGATCTCTTCTGCTACAAGCAGCTTCATTGAAAGCCTGTGATTTTTCATCCTTCTGCTAGCTACAAAAAATGGATTTGTCTTTGTAACAACCATTAGGAAAAACGGAGAATTGTGACATTCACAGATAAACTGGTTCTTTCTCAGTTTATGGAACGCAGCATAGAAAAGGTATTTTGTGACCACTTTAGTCCTGAAAACTTATACACCCAATGGATCTAGCTCTTCATTAGTATTTAGACTTTTGTGCTGATACGTGCTTCTCCACCTACTTCTTGCCTTCCTTCAGCAGGTGGATTCTTCTGATTTCAGATATTGCAAAGCGAGAATACATTTTATCAGCTGTAAATGCATACACAGAAAAGGTCTCACTACTTCTAAACATTCAAAGACCAACACTAAACATATACTCTTTCTCTGCAATAACTGTTCAGCAGAGAGGATCTGGCTTCTCCTTAAAACACCCATGCTGAGTACCTGGTTCATTCTGGATGTTTCAACACTTCATAGAAAGAATCTGACTTCTTTTCAGTCTTTATGAAGAGTCTGGCTATGCAGACAGGGTCTATCACCCACTCAAGTTGTTAACACTTGCACATGTAATATTGCTCTTTTTTCTATCTAATCTAAAGACAGGGTTAAATGATTCTGCTCCTTAGTGCGCGTGTGACTACTCTAGCCTGCAGGATCTGTGTCTTCTTCGGCCATTAGGCACCTATAAAGTAATTCCTGGGTCTTCTTCAACCGTTAGATAGCTACAATACAGGATTTGAGGTCATCTTCAGCCGTTAAGAAGCTGCAATACAAGATTCAGCTCTTTTTCAGCCATTAGGCTGCTACAATGCAGGAACCATATTTTCTGAGCCATTAAGCAGCTACAATACAAAAATAGCTGCTTATAGGGTCTTTTTCAGCCGTTATGCAGCTATGGGGCATTCGTTAGCAATTATGTCCAGGACTTCTCCATCAATTAGTTAGCTAAAATACAGCCAACTGGGGCAACTTCAGCTCTATAGCTGGCGTATAATATATGCCATCTGCGGCGTATTGTGGCTGCTTACTGTGTTCCTTTTCGCAGGCACCTGCTTCCAGAAGACCATCCATCCTAACCAGCGGACGTGCGATACAAGGACGGCTGCACTCTCACTCCCATAGGACGAGCGTCCCTCCAGCCACGTCTGCGTTCCATAGGACGGGCGTTCCTCCAGCCACGTCCGCACCTCATGGGACGAGCGTTCCTCCAGCCATATCTGCCTCCCACAGGGACGAGCGTTCCTTCATTCACGCTCCGCTTCCTACAGTAGTATCGTTCCAATGCCACAGGCTAAGGGAATGCCCTGGGATGGTTCCTTACTCCGCACCCCTCGTTCTGCGTCCCCACTGCGCGCTCTGCCTGCGGACGACTGGGGGATTTCCGACCTTACAAGGGAATGGGATTCTCTGGAACAACCAGTTCCCCTCCGAATTCCTCTTTCCAAACAGTCGTTCCTCATGCCTTGCAATACTGCGGCCACGTTCCCGATTCCTTGTTCTATCTTTGCATTCCTTCCAACCTTCGGTTGACGACCGTTCCGTTACCCAGAAAAACGACCAACCCCTCACTTCGTCTCTAGTGCATTATCTCATGGATTCTTCCCTTCGGAACTTTATAGTGCAAGTTCCCGTTTCAAGACTATGCATCATCGTGACTAAGCTTTGATTCCTAAGCAACAGCGATCCGCTAACTTTGCCTGACAATCCGCCTCCGCGTCTCATTCAACAGATTCCGTTGCCAATTCTGCCCGTCCCTCCTGTTGACGGAGATATCCATCCTATTATTCTTCTTAACCTGTCCCAGTCCTCTGCATCCTACTGCTCCTGGTTCTCTACCAGTTCCGCCCGCATTGATACCTCCGGGAAAAGGACATAAGCTCTCTAAGACAGGCTTCCACGAATCAGTCTACAGTTCCCCAAGCCCTATTCCTGGGCACTTGGATGCATTCCTCACAGGACGCTTTTCACACTCCTCTCGTTACCCCTCGTTCCCCTTCTCGGGGAAAGGAGGGGGAGGGGCACTTGCTCCCATTCAGAACAACAATATCACGTTCCTCATCACCCTTCCTTCCCTTTACTAGACCTTTATCTGTAAGGCAGAGACAGGAAAGGACGCTTTCCACCACATTAGGTAATGTATTTTCTTCTTCCCTCAGAGACACCAACTTTCACTACTACTCTCTTGTCACGGACAGCGCTCTGCTCCTCGCAGTTGGTCCACCTCGACCTCGAACCAGTATCAAGACCTTTTCTTCTCTATGCCACCAAGCTGTTCGCTTCGTTCCCAGCTTCGCGCCATCTGCTGCGTCCTACATCATCCTCAGTAATGCCGTCCTTATGCCTCGCGCTACAGCGACGCCAGGGGGTGGCTCCTCATCCCGCACTCCTCATTCCGTATCCCCTCCGGTCCCACCGGTTGCGGATAATGTTGAAATTCTTGAACTTACTGCGGACCAGGGTTCTTTGGAACAGCCGCGTCCGCCTCACAATCCTCTTCTTTCTGAGCCGTCCTGATACCTTGTGACACTGCAGCTACGTCCCCTATCCCTTGCAGTCAACCTCCACTAGTGCAGGACCTACGTTCTCCTGCCAACGAACTCTCTCGTACCAAGGAACGATACGCTTGCTTAAAGCTTCAACTTAAAGCCCTAAAGGTTGCTGCAAAGTTGGCATCCTCTGCAGGACCGCAACTTACTCCTCCGGATTTGTCCTCGCATTCATCCCGTCCTTCTGTACCTCGACATTCCACCGCTCAGCGGACCAGTGAACCACTCACTCCGTCCTCGGTACGTACCCTCATGGGCTCCTCACTCCAAACCTTTAAACGTAAGGCTCCAGTTTCTGATTACACGACAGCCTGGCTTGCCTCCATCCTTAAGCGCCACAAGCCTTCCCTTGAGGATGCTGGTCCTTCTACCGCCCTGGATGATCCGCCTCGTCCCATCCTGTCCGCTCAGTTGCCTCCTCAGGTCCCTCTCGGATCAACTGACCCACCGTTCCAAGGAGATCCTGATCCTTCCAAGATTCCGCCACCAGAACTGCTAAAGACAATCGAGGGGGTCGTCCCCGATTGTTTTCTTTACAAGCCATCCTCTTCCTCCGAATTGGCTGGTCGCAACCTGGTTTCCACTACTCCTCACCGGCTACCAGGCCGTCTGGACCTCCTGTCCCAATGCAAAGCATCGATCCTCCCCCAGAACCACCAAGCACAGCCCGAACCACCGGGCCTTACGACTTCACGGGTGGCTACTATCATCCAGCTCCTCCAAGCGTCTGGACGAGGCCACTCGCATTGCATCACGAGCCATCCGATCCTCTACCAACAAGATTTTTGACAGTCACTGGAAACGATGGCTTCATTGTTGTGTCACAGAACAGGTTGATCCAATCCGTCCCCCTTTACACGACCTCATCCGCTTTTTCACAAATTTCTTCAATAATGGACTCAGAGGCTACACCGTCCTAGTTTACCGCTCTGCCTGAAATGCCGTCTTCAAGGTGGCTGGTAACACGGATCTCCTCACCGATTACAGAATTTCGTCCTTGATCCACTCCTTCCAACTAGATCATCTCGCATTTCTAGGCAATTTCCATATTGGGATCTGTCCATCGTCCTCTCAGCTCTCATGGCCCCACCCTATGAACCCATGCATTCTGCTAGGCTCAGCCACCTCACAAAGAAAGCAGTATTCCTCGTAGCACTTGCATCCTGCCTTCGTTACAGCGAACTGCAGGCCTTCTCAGCCACGGAAAGAGACTGTTTCTTCCTGCCTGACTACGCTGGAGTTACGCTGACCCCACGATCATCGTTCCGTGCTAAGATTCAAAAACCTGATCAGAGGACCCATCCCTTCATCATTCCATCCTTATCCTCCATCCTGGGTGATGACGAAGAACGGTCCCTTTGCTCTGTCCGGGCGATCCGATTTTACCTTAAGGCATCCAAGCCCATCCGTCAAAGACGCTTTCTTCCTTTCAGTAACAAGGTTGGTACCACTTCAACCCGCATGATCGCCACATGGCTGAAAAGCGTCATCGTCCAAGCCTATGAAGCACTTGACATAAACTGTGTCTCTGAAGGCATCAGAATAACAGCCCACGAACTTCGTGCAATTTCTACATCCTGGGCTCTACAGCAACATACTGACATAATGGAAGCTGCCTCCTTCACGTCCCATTACCTACGGGATATGTCCCATCAAGCTGAGGGACTTTACGGTATCGGGCCATTTGTTGCTGCCCGACGTATACTTTAACCCCTTTTACACTCTGAGTTTTCTGTGTGGGGAACCGGTCGCTATCTGAGGGAACTTAAGTATGATGGCGCCCGCCGCCTTGACATAGTCAATGGGATTGCTTTAAAAAAGGTAATGTATATTTTCAAGGCAACTAGAAACTCCAAAATACCAGTATTACCTGGTTGATTTTGGTTTCTATTGCCTGTTGAAAATTGCATTACCTTGGTCCCACCCTCCTCCCCTCTTGTCGCCATTTGGGCACAATAGAGGACCGAAAAGGTGAGCTACCGCTCCGCCTTGGCTTTTATATGATGGAGGCTGCGCAGTAGATAGCGAACCGGAAGGACATCTTCGATTTATTTTCTCTAGATTGAACAGCATTTTGAGAAGGACAATGCTTTAAAAAAGGTAATGTATATGAAACCAAAATCAACTAGGTAATTCTGGTATTTTGGAGTTTTTATATTCCTAGGGTGGTATAAAGGAGGGTAACACAATATCAAGATGTTTTTTGGATGTGAGCACGGAAGGGGCTTTCACAACTCCGCCGGTAGCTTATTCCACAGGTTGCACACTCTGAAAGCAAATGACTCTTGACGTAATGATGTCCGGCAACGTTGTTTCACAACCTTAGCTCCGTGGTTTCTAGTCCTAAGATCCTCAGTGACAGCAAGCCAAGATTTCTCAAGTGGGTTATTAGGGTTAATATAGTCTTATATGCAAAGATAAGATCTTCGCGAGAATGTCGATAAGCCAGTGTGGAGAGTCTTGAGTTGTCGTAAACTTTCACTGTATGGCAGGTTGGATAAACCAATGACCCTCTTTGTTGCACGTCTCTGGAGTCTTTCCACTTTGTCCTTGTCGCGTTCAAGTCTGATCCACCAAGCTTAGTTTGCATATTCTTGCTCGGTTGAAGCTCATCAAATGTATTTCGAACTGCTGCGAACACAGCGTACGCCTTGGCTACAACAGATTGGACATGTGTAGAAAAGGAAAGATCACCATCGAGAATGACACCAAGATCTTTCTGTAAAGCCTTATCTTGTAGTAGCTTACTAGAACCAAGGTCGTAGATAGTGTGAAGACGTTGGTTGCCAGACCTAAAGATACAACACTTGTTTTCGTTAAGGTTTGTGTTCCTGTCCTCCACCCAGTTTGTAACATGACGAATGTTGTCTTGGAGGATAGTAGCGGTTTCAGGTGTGTTAGATGGTGCAAAGAGTTTAGTGTCGTCCTTAAACATGCCGTGGTCAACTGAAATCTTGGAGGAAAGGGATTTGATAAACATGACAAATAACAGTGGACCTAACACACTTCCCTGCGGAATCCCGCTACGTACAGGTAAAGGCTCTGACAGAGCTCCCTCGACTGAACATCGCTAGTGTCTACCTGATAGAAAGTTACCGATCCAGGCAAGAAGTGTTCCCCGGATGCCTTCGTCAGCCAGGTATTCAATTAGTTTGTTGTGAGGAATCTTATCGTATGCCTTTGCTAGATCGAAAAATACAGTGTCGACTTGGAGGCCTTCGTCAATCCACTGTGTCACTTTGTCCAGGTTATGTATTAAATTGTGGGTTGTCGACCTCCCGGGGATTCCCCCAAAGTGATTAGGGTGAAGTTTATCGTTTTCAGCGAGGAAATTTAGTATTTGTTTGTGGATGATTTTCTCGAAATTTTGCCTGGTATGCTCGTAAGGCTGATTGGTCTATAGTTGGGTGGATTAGTCTTGGATCCTCCTTTATGGATAGGTGTAACGTGAGCAGTCTTCCATTGAGTAGGTACTTTGCCCTGACAAATTGACTTCTGGAAAAGTGCTGTTAATGGCGAACACAGTGCGGAGGCAGACTCTTTCAAAATAACTGGATGGATACCATCTGGACCTGGAGCAGATCTGCTGTTGACATTGAGCAGGATGTGTTTAACTTCATCTTCTGTAACTTCAATATCATCGATTACAGAGGTGTGGATAATCGATCTAATCTCCGGTAATTCAATCGGTGGATTTGTTTTGAAAACTGAACCAAAGTGTTAAAGACAGATGCTTTCGCGGTTGGTTTAGTGATGAATGCCGCGCTCGTCTTCCAGACTAACAATCGGGGGAATGTGTTTTTTTTGTTATGATTTACGTATCCCCAAAATCGTTTTGGGATGGAAGATGCACAGTTGGCGATCTCTTCCTCGAACTTGCGCCTTGCGTGATGCAGGCTGGAGATGCATGTGTTGCAGCTGGCTTTGTAGCTCTTGTAGTCGTGGAGGGTTTTAGAGTGGGTGTAGATGTCCCAGTTCTTTCTTTTTGTCCTAATCGCTGTGCGGCAATCATGATTAGCTTAGACTTGTTTAGGATCTCATTTGAGAAGTGGGGGGTGTGATTTAGAATGGCTTGGCTGATAATGTGGAGACAAAGATCCCACGCATGGTCCACATCAAGAGAAGCCATTGAGCTGGTAAGGTCGGCATTGATGATATCATCGCTGATACCTTCGTGGTTACACAAAAACAGGTTCGTGTGCCTTGTTATTGGGAGAGCAACTGATGAAGATAATGCAGGCAACAGTGGTCGCTGTTTCCAAGTGGAGGAGTGGAGAAACACTTTCGACTGTAGAAATAGGATTTCAGACTATGCGCCAATCGTAGACTAATTCGTAGATTTAAGACTTTTGGGATCTGGCCAAACCAGAAACCACCAGAAACAATTTTGTTTTGGCAGGCCTTATGGGACCAGTTTCATGATAACCACAGTCTGTTGACAGTAGTTGAAGTTTGATGGTCGACACGCAATCTAGGTACTGCCCCCCCCCCCCCCCAATTTCCCCCTCTACTGTATATGTTTAAAGGGGTGACTGAAGTCGGAACACGAGTCTGGGGGTTTAGAGTTTGTCTTTGCTTTCTACAAACGAACTTTTGGTGGCTTTGGATATTCAGTGAGGTTTAATGCACCACAGGTGGTGTTGAACGAGAAAACAGCTAATGTGATGTATCATTTTCATTGTGGGTTGATGCAGGTGGACACATTGAAAGGTTTCACACAAGGTGATCATGAATTGTCTTTAGCCATGGACAAATCGCACATGGGACCAAAGCCTGCTCGACGTATATTCACCCTCAATGCACTCACTTGGTTTCCTTGCCACATTGTCGGCAGTTGCACTTAAAGGCTTCAAACCTAGTTTGAGATGCCTTTTGAGCCGCAAATTTGCAAGCGTTCTGCAGCTTGTGGCACCGCTCTTGGCATTCCTTTTCTCTACCATTAATACGTCGGCGTCATATTGCCAGTAGATCGGAAAATTAGTGGGTAGCCCACAGGTCGCATCTAAACTCTTTACGTCTCTAAGACTTGCTGGCATTGTCCTTGACCGTGGCTTTAAGCGATGGCACTCCCAGAGGGTTGAGCTGCTCATCTATCGCCTCAAATGACGGGCCCTTTTTTTGAGGAGTTTACGAAATTTGTTTGGTCGGTGCTCACAATTCACTAAGCCAGTTGCTTCAGCTGCCTTACGCAGTTTGACAAAATCTCTGCACTTGATCGCCACCAATAGTTTGTAAAGAGGCATCTAGCGATGTCGCTGTCGTCGAATTCGCATGGTTTTCATCGTGCGCCACCATTTCGTCGTCGTTTACAATTAAAAACATTTGTAAGTTTATTCTGTGGACCGTGACATATTCCCAGGCAGGCTGCAGTCATGCATGCGCTTACTACGCGTCGAGATAGCTCTTCTTACAGAACACCACGTTGGATGATGGCAACAATCGTCAATATCGAAACATGTCTCTCAGATGACAGATAGCAGTCTAAAACACACCATTCAAACTGCCAAAATATTGGAATCCAAGTGGGCAATGAAATAAATTACCTTTAACACACAAAATTTGGGACCCGCGACTCGGGGCAAAATGTCCAATAGCAATGACGCACCACACGGTTTTTGGGTTAATATCCGTATTCGTTGTAACGGAGTGTCCGTGGCGCTTGTCGCAGTTATTTGGCCCTGCAAGTTGGCAGCAGACACAAGCAGTTGCTGTGACAGTAGTCACAAGCAGTTGCTGTGACAGCAGTCACAAGCAGTTGCTGTGACAGCAGTCACAACAATGGCTGTGAAGAAGACAGCTGATTGAGTCATCTCGCTAGACCGACTAAAAGAAATGCTCGGCCAGGAGAGCTTTTACAGTATGTGTAATAAAAGCTGGAAGCTTCATTTAAACCCTACTGAGTTTATCCGAGGTAAAACCGTGATGAGCAGTTTGGAGCAAGCTTGTGTGCAGTTCGCATTGTGACGGACATTGGCTCACCCTCGTACCTACCTGGGTGCTGTTGTGTTGTGGTTGACTCTTGTTGGCGCCAAAATCACTTGTGCAGCGGCAAGGACTTTCAGGTTTTGCGCCAAAACCATGAGCGGACGTGCAGGAGAACGTGGTCAAGTATTGTTTGCCACGATTGGTGAACACTTTGTAACCATAAACTGGATTGGTTAACGAACTCACAAGCTGATTGGTTGTCTGGTGGAGCTCTGGATCCGACCGGAGCATATATAAGTCAAGGGCTTCAGAGCCCGGTGTTCTATTCCCGTTGATTCTTGTGTTGAGAAAGAACGTAATAATGTAACCCAAATCTTGTCATGATTATTCCGCATTAAATAAGGTTTAACTACTTCAAGTTGGCTTCTACATTGGACGCACGTTACAGCATTTCCGACGTCTCACAGTTCAGTGGACAACTTTTTTCATGTACGTTCAGGCTACAGAGAACTTAAAAATCATCTGGCGATGTATCGAGGCAATGCCTCCTTACGAAAAATGATGGAAACGAGACGGGTTTGCACGGAAAAACATCACATCAAGTTAATGAATCAGAGTCACGGATTCGATCAAACTTCAGACGGAACAATCACCTGCATTACACCTGGATTACACTTCATGAGAAAAAACAAATTCCACTCACGAATATCCAAGACCCGACTAACCGAATGTGACTCACCTTACTGGAAAAGATGTTGAAAAGCCACTCGACAAAAAGAGGAATGTGGAAGGTGTTGTGCAGCCTATTGAATACAGGAGGCTAAGCAGCGAAGATCGGCCTAGTGAAGACAGGAGGTTACAGAGAGCGGCAAACTTGAATTCAAACCGAGTAGACAACAACAAGCAGACATGTAACCAGAGAACGAACACCACTTTTGGAAGCCTGCCGGAAGAAGACTGTTGGAAGTAGTAGAAAATTTACATGATAAAGGACTATCTTCTGTGTGAAAGTGAGCGAAATATGCAAGGACGTAATTCCTTTTGTGTTGATAATGTTTGCAGCTATACTGCACAACCTTACACTCAGGCACTGCCTTGCCAACTGCCAAGACGCCTGCACGTACCGGGCTTACAATAGTGTCATGCAAGTGTCACAGAGTCACCTTCCTAGGACACAACAACACACTCATTACAGAGGATTGGTGGCAATACCGCTGCGATGTGAGCAGGTAGCCTACGCCACCTGGTGGGGAGCTAAGGCAGCGTTAAGTTTAAATGTTTGGGCGTAGAGCATTGATGAGCGATTTAAACCAATAACTAGAGGCGTATTTTAGGATAAGTAAAAACTCATTTTATCTTTAAAATTCCATTTTTCAGCAAAATTAACTAAAATGCCATGATTCAAATAGAAAGATAGTGGGGAAAACGAATGCCCGCACTGCTTGCTGTGCTTGCTTATACTGGCCGTTTGGCCTCCCTTGGGTAATAGTGGACCCTTCCTCATCTACTGGCAGCTGCAGTAAGACCTCTTTCTCTCCCTTCCCTATCGTTCTGTCTTCATTGCAGTTTGAATTGTAACAATTGGCCTTTTCCTCTACGTCCTTCAAAAAGATTTTAATCGCCAAATATTCCGTGATAATGTCCAGAAGTAACGTTAAAAAATGGGTTATGCAATTTTTAATGCCACCCCCGATCTTGCCAAATTAACTGCTTGAAACAGTTTTTGAGGTTTTGTCTCACTTTTTCAGTTTGCCAAACTGGCTAGAGATCTACACTTGCCTGGAAGCATTTTGCATACAGGGGAAGGAAGACCACGCGCGCAGTCATCCACTTCTGCTAATCACGTCGAAACTGCAAATGTTGATGAACTAAGTGCTGACTTAGGTAACCTGACAACAGCTAGCAACGACGAAGCAACTGATACTACTACTGCTAGTTGTCCACCACCAGCACAAGACGAAGATGAGTTTTCTGGTGGATTATGTTAACCTAAAGATTTTATGACAATTACCAGTAAATGTTTGAATGTTTACAGTTTGTCACTTAAACAAAAACTACAATGTAATTCATTCTACATTTCAATGGTTAATGAGAATTACTTGTTGTTTCACATTTGGTAGAGTAATACAGTTACGTCTACAGTGTAAGCAAGCATCTTTAAATTCATGCAATAATTGTCATTCAACCTTCTGTATGTAACGGGTGGATGATTAATAACTTTGGAATAATTTATTTTGAATTTTATTTTCCTCGTTACATTTTGGTGTATATATTGTACAGTTAACATGAATTTTGTGTTTGTGAACGTGTTAAGTGTTCGGTTAGTTTTTGCAAAAGTATGAAATAAATACAAAATATACAAAGGTCATTATTTGAAATCATGTAAATTTGCTGTAATTTTTCTTTTTTAGTGGCTTTTTTAGTGTGTAGTTTCCAGTTAACAGGTCGGCTAAATTGGTCGAAATTCGGCTAAAGAGTTCAAAGGCATTGGACTTCATTTGGTGATTCTGTGGTCTTCTCAAGCTTAGGCAAATTTATTTCAATTGTAAAAAGTTTTTTTTTTTTTAATTTTCTTCTGGTTACCATTTGCTTTAAAGAATTTGATTATCAGAAATTTTAATCCTAATAAATAAGGCCACAAATTAAAAAAAAAAAAGGTTGGTTCTCAGATAACTCTTCCAAAAGAGATAAGTTTTATATCAGGCTGTTATTTTATTATTTATTTTTTTCTGGTGACTCTGCTTTTAATGGACAAAAAAATTTTGACGTAAAACTGCAAGAGATAGCTTTCAGTAAAAGCCCAGTTGCAGTCTTGTTGTGCAGGCTATTTTTTGGGATAGATTAGTGGTTTTTGCTAAACAACGTGGGATTATTTAAGCACCTTGAAATTAGCATTTGAAAGTTGTAAAAAAAGGAGGTTAAAATAATGTATTTAGAAGCACATCAAAATCGGTTAATTTTTCGTGTAATTATGGGAAAACCAGTACTGTTCAGTAACAAAAGAAAAGTAAAAAAGGTTGACTGCCTGAGCACCAATTTTTTTTCTCTGGCAAAATCGTTCGCATTTAACTGCGGTTTCCAGCTTACATTGTGTGTGTAAAATATTATTGTTTTTCTATTGTGTAACTCACTGGAAATATTGCTTTTATTTTTTCAAGGGCAATTATTTGTATATAAAGATTTGAAAGTAGTAGTTGACATGAAATTATTTATATGTGAAACTTGTGATCGTGGAGTGTGTATAACTGTCAAGTGTCTTTAGGTTTTTTTTGTATTTAGACGTACATTTCTATCAACACTTAAACTTTGTATTATTGCACCGTGTTATATTTTAGCTGCTTACAATGTTAATATTTATATACAGCCTGATTCCTACTTGATCCTCTCACCCAGGTGTGCACGCTGAATAAACGAGGGAAGTTGGCTAACCCACTTAACTTGTTATTGCACTTGCTTCGTTCACCCACTTGTGATCTCGTAACTGTCAGATTTGCACACTGATGATCTTCCAATGCAAAATGTATTAAATGCCTGGCTGCAAAGACATTATGTGTGTTCCACTACCTATAGTCATATGGTGGGTAACTCTTTTCTTGATTTAGTGCAGAGCAAAGAATAAGGATATTATATGTAGAGAGGAGAAAGGCAAATAGCCTTGTTTTTGAGGACAAACCGAAAGTAACATACTAAATAACTCGCAAGACTGGGCAGTATAAGAATTCATTACGTTCCACGAAAGCAGCCAAGCATTCACTGCTTCGTTTATTTATAAGTCGCCTATTAAACTCCCAAGGGCTGTTAAAATTAATTCAATGAAACAAAAAGGGTGGGTGGGCATAACAAAGTTTTTAAGATTAATTTTTGAATTTTCTGTCCAGGGAGGGTGTTCAGGCCTAACTCCATACCAGGTTTATGCAATCATTCTTGAACATGAACTGGCATCTTGCTTCAGTGTAGCATTAACACAATGCCTTTATTCTGATTTATGTATGAATTTAGGTTATTTAATTTGCCTTACGTATGAAGGTTTAAGTTAAATCTTGCTACAGAAAAACCACAATTTGAAAGGATGAAACCTTGATTTCCTTAAATGTATGAAGCTTTTAGTCAATTCTAGCAGAAGAATTACGATGTGGGGGGGGGGGGAAATAGCTTTGCCAGTATTGTTAAGAGATTTACGATATAGATATCAGGGGTCGAATTTCCAAATTTTGATCCGGGTGCAAATTTGCACTCCAAAATATGTTACTGGGGTGCAAAAAACTTCTTTGGAGTGCAAAACCCAAATGTAAACCAATAATGGTCTCTTATAGCCATTGAAAGTTCTAACATTCAGCATCACAATAATATGTAACGTTTTCCTGCACTTTGCTTAAAACTGATTAACTATTCTACTGAAAGCATACACCCATAATTTAACCAAATGTAGTAGAAAATGGGGTTTAACTTTGATGGAAGGAAAGGCATCACTGGAAATCTAACTCCAAGCTGTTTAAAATGCCGCAAACTGTAAGTCTCTAGCTTGTGCGGTTCAAAAGTTATGAAAATTTCAACTTCGGCGTGCAATTGTGCACTCCAAGAATTGCTTCTGGCGTGCAAATTGCAATTTTGGAGTGCAATTTGCCCCTATGCATCCGAATATTTCGACCCCTGAGGTATACACACAGATACCCATATGATTTGGTTCAGAGCATGTGAGTGCAAACGAAATGGTTCCGAGACTACGGGTGGATATCCTGCACAAGTGTTTCTTGAATAGCTCGGCCCACAGGGTGTGCACAGACCTGGGGATAGGCATCTTGTTTTCCCTAACACTCGCCGTGCTACGAAGTCTTGGCCACAGTACGAAGTTAACTACCCCTTTCAGCTACCTAGTTGCTTTCTTTGTTTATGATACCCTCTCTCAATTTGATAACTCATTCTGTCTGGTTGATGTAGTGTTATAACAAAAATACCTGTTGCCATTTTCCTTTTTCAGTTAATTCAATATTATAGGAGAATAACGTACAGATGCAGACATTGAAAGAATGTTGGAAAGCTTTTGGCATATAGTTAACGAAAGTTAGCATGGTGCTGCGCTAATATAGTTGACAAGGGGGACTAAAAGTTCTTTAGGTCCATTAAAATTTATCCCATAGCACTTCAGCTGGAAACATGGTAGTTGTATAAGTGTGTCCAAAATATTGACAGTGGCTGTAAACCTGTCCTGCAGGTTGCGCCATGCTAAGCTTCAATTCGTTCATGGTGACTTGAGCTCTGTCATAGCTAGTGTTTGTGGTCAATTTAAACCAGGATTTCCTCGAACCAGGTTTTAAAGAATGCTGAATAGTAGTAGTCTCATGGGAGCACTGGCAGTCATTTAAATATATCATCTTAATATTGCATCATATTGCGTTATTTGATGTCTTGGATTCGTAACAAGCTGTTAGGAATTTGTAAATTTCTCCAACCTAAGTCATGCGCCACGGCTATTTGCTGTGACGCTCGTATCACGTGACTGGGCTAGTCCACTCAAATGGCTATCTTGTTCGCCACTGGCTACCATGATGGCATCGCGGCAAACAGCCGTGGCTCGTGGCATAATATCAGTGAAAAAAATTAACGCTTAATAAACTTTTCAAGCCTCCCATAAGAATATGTTAATACTCCATCTTGTGTCCACTATGGCAAAGTTACTCTTCTGTATTTGTTGGGTTATGTTTGTTGCCATATGCTGCATACATGTTGTAAAGAGCATTTCTTTGACATGCCAGCCACATAAACAGTTGTAGACGAGGTATGTGAAATGTTATTTGCATTAAAGATTGGTAGAAAATCGTAACTAGGCATGTAATTGAGATGTGAAGATTATAATTACTTGGCCGAGCGAGAGATGCGATAATGCATTAGTTTGTTTTCTGTATTCACAGGGCAGAAGCTTACAATTTCTGCTTAGTGATCCACAGGGCAGTGCTCTACTGTTCCACGTATGCCTTGTCCATGTTCAGGCGTTTTTGACGCGTAAAAGAAAACTGGTTTCTCCTACGTTTCCTACCACAATTCACTACGAGTTAGTGGCCCAACAGATGGCATAGGGTCGACTTTTCTATGTGAGCCGCCTGTCTGTCATATCCTCCATCTGCTACCAAAGCAGCTGTTCAATACTGTACATGGCTCTGTAAATGCGTTAGTCTATTGGTCAGCCCTCCCCTTTCTTTCGCCTGATCATGGATACTCCAAAGCTTTGTTTTTTGTTTTCTACCTCTGCTTGTACGCATATCAATAAACGCTTGCACGTGGACGCGTTATTACATTTCTGCTGTGTTCTACCTCGAATTTCGGTCCTCACCGCTAGAATTTTGAGGTAAGAATTTCATTTTCGAACTCGTCTCTTCGTGCACTCATTTGAACCAAATTGGAACAAAACTGTGAACGTTATCGTGTCCCAAACAGAACAACGCACGCAGACAGATAAAATCCAAATTCAGTCGAGTATTAAAGCGCCACTTCATTCAAACAATACAATAAGCGCTGTGGCATGGTTATTTGTAAGGCCCAGAAGCTTGAGTCATGTGTGGCCTTGTGCTGATCATTTGTAGCACCCATTACAATGCACTAGCTAGCAAGCTAACTTTAAAGGACACAGAAGGATGATGTAATTTGTCGACTAGTAATGCCAGGTAGCAAGCACTTCCATTATTTATTCAAGCAGTCGGTTTCGAAATTCAAACGGAATTAGAACCTGACCTGCATCTGCAATAGTCTGACTGCGCTAAATTGGCCCCTTGTGCCAATTGCCTCTTGAGCCCTTCGTTCTTAAATGAAACAATGTTGAGGTATTCTGCTTTTGCCTACTGTAAGATGCAGGTTATTTGATAGAAGGTTCTGATTAGAGCCACATGGTTCCACACGGGTTAGGCAAGAAGAAGCCTGGCAATATATATATACTGTTGTCAGTTAAGCAGCTTTTAAGAGTCCTCGTTATGATTGGGTTCAGTATGATTAAGTGAAATTGTACAATTTAGATACTTGATTTATAGGACAAAATAATGTTGATGTAATCAAAATAGAAACGACGAATAAAGCGTTGTCTACAAAGAAACGTTTACTCCAACTGATTATTGAGGGCTTAGGACAGTGATGTGCTTGTGTTGGCTACAAATTAGGCTTATTTCCAAAAAAAAATTGCCTAATTTTTTTCTTTGTTTCTAGTTGCCGGCACGAAAATATCTAGTAAATTTTTGCATTTAGCTCTTGGATGCTCTTTCTCTCTTGAGATTTTTTCTCTCTCTGGATACGCCAAGCTGCGCAAACCCCACTGTGCATGCGGCATGCGCAGCCTCCTATAAAAGCTTTTGACCTTGGCAGGCCGCCATCTCTTTTCCTCAAGCTCCCGTTCTACACAGTCGCTTCTCTCTCTCTCTCTCTCTCTGCACTTTAAGTAAAGAACCTTCGCCCGAAAGATCCTTCGCCAACAGAAGACCTTCGCCTGCAAGAAGAGCCTTCGTTCAAAGACCCTTCGGCTTCCCCCTAAAAGGAAATCCTTCTTTAGGTGATCGCAGGGAAGCCTTCGTTGAAGAGCCTTCGCTGCCCGGTCCGTCGCTTCCTTCGTTTCTGCCTCGGCTCATCCTTCCATACGGCGACCACGCATGTTTTGCCTCGAAAGAACCAAAGTTTTCATAACACGAAGTTTTCACGTTTCAAGGCGAACTAGGAAATAGCCAGGAAATCTGCTAGTTCCCCGTCTTCACGGCAAGACCTTCTTCGGCCGTCTTTGTTCAGCATCAACATGACTCGCCTTCATCTCGCATTCTTCCGCCAGGCCTGCTCCTCCTCGCTCCTACTCATCTGACCTGCTGTCCCTCTTCGACCATCGCTGCAACTTCAAGCCCTCATGCCTCGCTGCCAGCGGCCCATCACCAACCGTTTCACGGGAATGCTGGCCTTCACCAGCCACTGTTTGCTAACTTGCCGAGTGTCATCGCAAGTTTTTCGGAGTGGCAACCGTCGCTGCCGCCATTCAGGCCTCTTGTCACCGACCATCTTAGGTTGCTGCAGACTCTCGCCTATGACTGCCTCTTTCTACGCTGCCTTCTGTTCCTCACAGACTGTTATTCGTAGCTCTGTCAAACCACCGACGATTATTCGCAGCTCTACCAACCCAAGCCCGTCACGGCCTGTTGCACCTTGCCAAGCTTTTGTTGCAAGGTGCGCCACACATCACTACCGCCACTCAGCCACTCGTCACCAGACATCTCTGGCTGCTGCTAACTCTCGTTCATTGGAGCCTACTGTCCCTCGCCGACTATATTTGCAGCTCCTTCCTACCTGTGTCCTTCTCAACCCCTTGATTTTCGTCAGCCAGGAATGCAGCTTTAAGCCTTAATCTTTCGCTGCTTGCTGTCACCACTGAAAATCATCGCAGTTCCTTCTGAGCTTCGTCTTTCATGCTTGCTGTCCCTCGGCGAACATCATCGCAACTCCATCGAACCTTCATCGCATCTCCTTCGGACTTTCGTCCATCGTTGTCTGCTGTCCTTCGCCGAACATCATCATAATTCCTTAGGACCTTCGTCCCCTGCTGCATGCTGTTCCTCATCAACTATCATTGCAGCTCCTTCGGATCTTCGCCCTTCGTTACCTGCTGTCCCTCACTGAACATCATCATAGCTTCCTTTGATCTTCGTCCTTCGCACCCAGCTATCCCTCACAGAACATCATTGTAACACCTTTGGACCTTTGTCCTTCTCAGCCTGCTGTCCCTCACTGAACATCATTGCAGTTCCTTCGGACCTTCGTCCTTTACTGCCTGCTATCCCTCGTCGACAACCATCGCAGCTCCTTCAGACCTTCGTCCGTCGCCGGCATTCATCACAGCTCCTTCGAGCATCATTGCAACTCCTTTGGACCTTCGTCCTTTGCTGCTTGCTATCCCTCTTAGAACATCATCGCAGCTCCTTCACCCTTTACCCTTCGCTACCTGCTGTTCCTCACAGAATATCACCACAGCTCCTTCGGACCTTCGTCCTTCGTTGCCTGCTGCCCCTCGTCAACATCGTTGAAGCGCTTTCGGACCTGCTTCTTTCTCAGCCTGCAGGTCCTCGCCAGGAACATTCACTGTCTCATGCCTTCGTTCTTATGCCTGCTGTCCCTCCTTAATTTCCACTGTTAGCTGCGAATCTTCACTCACCACTGCCTGCGGTCTCTCGCTGCTCATCATGGCAGCTCCTTCGGATCTTCATCCCTCTTTGCCGGCTGTCCCTCACCAACCAAAGTTGCAGCTCTTCATGCTTTTGGCCTTCGCTGCCCTCTGTCCTTCATCAATCTTCACCAACAGCTCTGCCAACCTTTACCCATCGCTGTCGACTGCACTTTAACCATCATCTTCTGCAGCTTCTCGATTGATGCCGTCCACTCCGACTAAAAGCTCTAGCCTTTTGACGCTATCCAGTCACGTTGAAATTGCTGCTATCATCCACCTACAGTTGTCTTTCTGTGTTTCTTGTCAGGAATCAATGACAACAATGGATTAACAGCTCATCATCAGCCCCGAGTTCTCAACCAAAAGAAAGCCTTCGACTGAATGAAGCTTCTCCAAGCTTTCACCAAAAGACAGTAAGGTCAACTTCTGGGTCGCTCTGAAGCCTTCACCAAAATATGCCTTTCATCATGGCACTTGTCTGCCCACTGACATCAATTCACCAACAAGACCAAAGATATCATCCCATTGCCCAGAATGATGCTGTCAACTCCAACTGTAACCTTAGCCCTTGACACTTATCCAGCCACAAGGAAATTGCTGTTCATCTGCCAAACATCACTTTCCTTTCTCTTGATAGACAACAACAAAGCTGCAGCTCATCATCTGCCACCTTCCCCCACCTCAACTGACACCTCAGTACGGCGTCAATTTTTATTCAATTCAAACCGATGATGCCCCGTACTCTTCACTGAAAGAAGTCTCAAGATTTCGACCAAAAGAAGCTTCTCCAAGCTTTCACCGAAAGACATTTCATTACACCTTGTTTTGAACATTTCGATAAGACGTTTTCATTAGTGGGATTGTTAGACCAATAAGGGATGCTCTGAAATGTAATTCACCTAAAACCAACTAACGGGGACAGCAAGTTCGACTTCTGGTCCCATCCGAAGCCTTCAACGCAAGAAGTCTTTCATCACGGTCCTTGTCAACCGTACAACATGATTCCACCTCTTGTCAATCAGCAGCTCTGCCTCTTTAAACCCGCTTGCTAGCCATCCTGCAGTAGATCCTGAGCTCCAGTCAATCCGTCGCTCAGTTCATAATCACTGACTAATTTTGACAACATATCAAGGGACCCATCACGAATCCCCATCTCCAGACCACTGGCCCAAGTGACAAGCCTTCCTCCGGTTTCAAACCCTTCAGGACCACCCAGCCATCAAAACCTCACCAAGAACACCACAGCTCCTCTGGACTGTCGTCATTCGCTGTGAGACTCCGCTGACTTTGTCAACACTTGTCAAATAGTGCGACAAGTCATTGGACCACACCATCTGGGACGCGTGGTCACAGCCAGATGCACAGTCTTTTATATTTGTTGAACAGTTCTGGTATTTTCTTCATTTAACGAGAACCCCCCCCCAAAGTTTAGTACGAAAAGGATGGATTTCACTCATCTGGTCCGATGCTGCAGCAGATGGCATCACTCGCAGATGAAGTTGAGTTTCCGCTGGATTTCAACTTGTTTTGGCATCATTTGCAGCCTGTCAAAGTTGAATTTCGGCTGAATTAATTTTGTTCGGGCGTCATTTTGCCAGGAAGACCCCTTCCGGCCTGGATAGCACGGCCTTCCTGAGCGATGTGGACGAAATAAGACGAGATTTCTGATTCTTAAGACAATTTATTGCGTTGGTGTGGGAGCGTCACTGCGGAACGTCGTGCTTCGTTGACCTTCACGTATCATGTTCTCTGAGTGAACTTACTCATGCCGCTTCTCCAAGAGCCTGAGTTGGCCGCTTGGAGCTCTGTTGTGGGAAAGAGGTGGAGGACGCTGTCAGGTGCCGGATTCCTGTAGGCGCGCATCCTGACACCACTGAGCTTTGCTTAGTGGGGAATGCAGTAGTTTGAGAATTACAAATTAATATATAAAAGAAACATATGAATACCTATTATGTCAGTCTTGGGGTGCTCTGGTCTTCAGATAATGCTGGGGCAGTACAATCCTTGGCAGTTGATCTTCGGCATGGGAAACAGCATGGAGTGATACCATTGAATTGTTCCGTGGAGTTACAATCACGTTTTCTTGAAACGGAACACAATGGGACTGCGAGCACTTAACAGATGACAGTGGGTCAGCGGACAGCGACACAGCCGACGACAGTGACAGTGGGTCAACCAACACCGATTCCTGCCCAGGTGACAACGACAATGAATGGGCTGACCAGGACGCCGACTGTGGGTTAGGCGGTGCAACTTATTGCACAGATTTAGGGTTGAGGAACGTCGCCAACCAGACCTCGCACACGGAGCAATATTATGGAAATGGGACAATAACTGCAACTGTGCATACATACGATCAACAGGAGGCCATAGGGTGTTGTGACATGAAACCTGTCGTAGTACTTGACGATTCATTTTGGGCCTGCCGGGGGTTACCCAATCCAGGAAAGGCCGCTGTAGCGTTCATTAAGTCATCGGTTTCAAGGGCACTTCTGTTAGCACACACCGCTAAAGTTTTGTTAATAAGATTTTTTGCGGGAAGCACGAGTGCGGTCATAATCTGGAGGGGGGGGGGAGAATTGATGGAGATTTAGGGGACATATCCTCAGCTAGGTTTTCCTCATCTTCCAGAATCACCTCCAGCAAATGTTCCTACACCATTGACAAAACATACTCACTGAAAGGGGCAAAGCAACAGGGAACCTATTCCCCTGTATTGCTGCCTTGATCGGCAATGGTGGTGCGAAACAGATACTGAAAATCACCGGGTGGGTCAAAATACTGTTTGAAAGTGCTACAAACTTCGGATTAGATTTCAAGGGATCTAACCTTATGTTTTGCAATCTGTTGCTGATGGAATTTTGTCATAGCATTAATTAAGACGGCATCCACCTCCGCAGATTTAGTGGGCACTGTGTTAGGTCTAATCACAATCCCTTCTGACGTAATACTGGGAGTAGATGGGGGTTTGAATAAGACGGGTTGGAGGTGTAAGAAAGGGACACACCAACAGAATCCTTAACATCACTCAATACAACCTGGATGTTAGGTGGTGGAGCTTTTGCAGCCATGCTGTTGAGAGATGCCGAATCCATGGATGATGCTCTCTTCGTGGCCCTTTTTTATTTATTTAGAACATTTGTTTGCAGTAGAATGCAAAACAGGTCAAAGGAAGGGCTTTCGGCACTGACACTCAGCCTACAGCATTAAAAGAATAAGATTTAAAATCTGGTCAAATATTTTGTAAGGTCAAGGCTGTGGAGCCTGCTTTTGAACAAAGCCACAGTGTTCACATTGATAACATCAGTCGGGAGACCATTCCAAACTTTCACAATACGGTTAGAAAAAAAATTTGCACGAGTCAAGGCGTGTTCTTGTGACGATCAGTTTAAGCCTATGTCCCCTTGTGATGCTCGTACTGCGAAGTTCGAAAAATTTTGAAGCATCAATATCAACAAAGCCCTTAAGAATTGAGAAGGTTAATGTAAGGTCTGTGCGAAGGCACCTCAACTTGAGTGATTCAAGTCCGGTAGCCACGAGATGCTCCCTATAAGTAAGTTTGCTGAGACCTTTAAGTGATTTTGTAAATCGACGCTGAACACTCTCAATATGGTCAATATCTTCTACAAGGTGACTCCGTTTGTCAGAACGAGCCCACGTTGATTTAAACCCGTTGTTCGCTTTAAAATAAACACCCACATTAGTATTGATACGGATTTTTCCAAAAGGCACGATTTTTTCACAGTTGGCACTGAGGGTGTCAATCACCGGGTGTTACATGTTTGCTGCACAAAACATGCGTTCGTGGGCATACTAAAAGATAGAAAAAAAAATGATACTTTTGCATCGCTCCTAAAACGAAACATGAGTGGGAAACTGCGTGTGCCTAGCGGCGGTTTTGCACAACTAGTGAGGGCGCTATTACCTGACCATGGGCAATAAACTATCCGGCCCGACCTATAGCAGTATTAGGGGGATAGACAAAATGGATGCTGTGATTGGTCTATTTCTTTTCTTCGAGGTCTGTTCGGGAATTGGCCAAGCAAATCACAACTGTGAATTTTTGTACGTGGAGTCCCGCCGTCTACTGCCGAATAGCGGCAACTGATAAAAAAGCTTAGCAATTCACTAACTTAAAGTGGCACTATCACCGATTAAAAGTAGGCAGAATCTGGCAACATCTAGCGCTATCTAGTACTTGCTTGCATCAAACGAAGGGCTGCCCAACGGCATTTATTTAATGAAACAAACAAGCCACAACCTTGCTTACTGTGTGAAAATTTGGTACATCCTCGTGCACCTGGAACCAAGCTGTAAAGGTTAACAATTTCACCGCTGCTAGATAGCGCCATGGTGTCTTCGTTCGCTTTTCAATCGGTGATAATGTCACTTTAATCCCAGTAATCATCCGGAAAAGCTTAAAAATAAATGTACAAATAAACAAATTTCCATATTTTTGCTGCAAAGCTATTAATTTCGCTACTGTACATAGCTCTTCAGTAAATAGTGACATGTTCGTTTATTCAGAAAGTGTTTCAAGTAAGGCAGCATATTTGTATGGAAGGTATTGCCCTCGGTTAACAAAAAGCGTTACCTAGACAAATCAAACGCAGCAGCAGCGATTTTGGTGGCCATATTGTCCATCCCAGTCACATATGCTATTTCTTTGTTGCCAAAACATCTTAACCTGATAATTTAGCATTACATTCCTCATTCCTCGAATGTGATGTTCCCCTGGAGGTTTCTTCTTCCGGTGCGCAGCCACCTGCTTGCATGCCCCTGCCGCGCGCATGCCCCTCCCTTATAAAAGCGACAGCGCGCCCGCTATCGGCATTCATTTTCCTCCAGAGGTGTCTCCACGCCACCTCGCGCCGAAAATAGTTCCCCGCTTTCACACGAAAATTGGTTTCCAAACCCGATGTTAGCCGCCACATCCGAAGCCCTCGCTTCACCTGCTCCCCCTCATGTCTCTTCTTTCGTCCGATTCAAGACTCTTTTCGCCCGTGTTGCCGCTGGCAACTGCCGTAGTCCGGTCGCAAGCTGTCAACGCCAACCTTCTCAGTCGCTCGTCACCGTTCCGACTGGCTGCACTCGCACCCGCGACATCCCTCGGCTTTCAACTTTTGGACGGAAACACGCCCGAGTTGCCGAACGGCCTACCATCATCTGCCGCAGTCCGTACGCAAGCTACCGACGTAACCCTGCTCGGTCGCTCATCGTTATTCCGGCTGGCTGCACCCGCAACCACGGCGGGTCCCGTCAGCTTCACTTTCAGCCGGAAAACACTCCCTCCACCGGCTAGCCCTTCCCGCCGCTACGGCTCCAGCTTTCGCTTGCTTCTCGTAGCAGTTTCCCGGATGTACCGCATTGCAAGCGACCCGCCTTACTCCCATTTCGGATCGATTGTTTTCAACCTCGATCGAACTTGCTACCGTGCTTTGAATTCACCACCTTGTTCATTATCAAGTGAAGATCAAGTCAACAGTTGCTGCCCGCCGCTACTCGTCTTACTCGTGGCTAATTTCCACGTTTTTGAGTGAAGAACCAAGCTGGTTGTCATCATCACGGCTGCCGTTTGTCTCGACCGTAGCTCACTCCACGTTTCAAACGAAAATCAAGCCAACACTTGCTATCCATTGCTGCTCGTCTCACTCGTGGCCAAACCCACGTTTTGAGTGAAGATCCAAGCTGGATGCCATCGTCACGCCTGCCGCTTGTCTCGTTATATATATATATCTCAATTTATATCTATATATTATAATAATATTATTAATTTTATTTTATATTTTTTAGATCTGAACACCCTATATATTTTTTATACCCGTGGCTCACCCCACACATCGAATGAAATTCAAGACAACAATTGCTGTCTCACGCTGCTGCTCGTCTCATTCGTGGCTTTAAACCCACGCTTTGAGTGAAGAGTCGGGTTGGAAGACATCTGCATTCCCTCTGCCGTTGCTGTTTTCTACCTTGAGTGAAAATCAAGTCACCCGTTGCTGTCTACTGCTGCTCGTCTCACTCCTGGCTAGAACCCACGTTTTGAGTGAACCAAGTTACAAACCGG
>JAHWFP010252835.1:0-10132 GCA_023313725.1 Lithobius niger
AGCGGACCCTCAAAATATTTGACACCAATTTCCGAACACCCTGTATATACAGACTAGCAGTTGTACCGGGCTTCGCCAGGGTTTTGTTTCGCCCGTGGTTGTTTCAGTTTTCGGTTTTTGTAGCCTAAGCGTTGAACGCGACAGGCAATTTCGGTAGTTGTACTCACTCTACTTTTCCTCCCATCCTGTACGTGCCCTCTCCCGTCCTGTCCTACCAAAAAAAAAAAACTTTCCTTGTAGATTCAGTTAATGCGTATGAGATGCTTAATGGTAACAGACGCTTGAGCGATCCGTACTGCGTGAACAATAAGTTCTTCGTGTCCTTCGTGCATGATGTCATTTAACACTGTTGCTTGAACGTTGACTGCGACAGGCAATTTTTCTTCCTGTTAGTTTCCCTTTTCCTCCCATCTTCTCCCGCCCCTTTCCTATCTTTCGTCCCATCATCTCCCCAAAACTGAGATTTGGTGGCCATTCCAAACAACAACCAAAAATTATCTTATATGTTCAGTTAATGGGAAATCATATGCTTAACGGTAACAGACACAATGCCCCCCCCCCCCACCGCGACCCGCCCAATCTCTTTATTTTGTAGCATTAGACAGCGTGTGAAAAACAACTGTCCTTCGTGCATGACGTCATTTAAGACATGCCTCTGCAATGATCGCGCAGAGCAAATTGTTAGTCGAGGCAACAATGTGCCAATTTCCACTTTTCAAGGCAACAACGTACCAGTTTCAATTCTAGCCAAAGAATTGACACCCTCGCCCGCTTTTATTGTAGGGGGTTCCCTTTTCGGGAGTCGTCGTCGTTGTTTTCGTTTCTGCTATGAGACTTTGGTTTATAATGTAAGATGTAAGAAGATACTGAAACTAAACATAATGCCGTCTTTGCCGAGATACCTGTTGCTCTTCTCGATAAAATCTGTAACATTATTGGCACTAACGCCGCGCACGGGCGCCACCAACCGAAACCATACAATATTTTCCTACCACATTTGGGCCATGTTAGCACTATCCCACTTCCTTCATGAATTTAAATTGGTTTTATTCCTGCACGAACCCCCCCCTCCCTCCCAATCTGAAACAACTCTGTATTAACCCCGCACTTGGAGTTTTCAAACCAATCCCTACCTACTTCGTGTATGCTCGCGCCGGGCGCCCCAACATTTATTTGGGACGTACGGAAAGTTTGGAAGGGCCTGTTTGCTATTAACGCCCAGACTACTTCCAGCTCAACATTCTCTCATCCCAGGACACAAGACGTGTTATTTTTCATTTCACCCCTCTTTGAAACGAAATCCATTATTTCAGTAGATTTAATTTTAGAAACCTTTCTTACCAACTTCAAGAAGATTGCTTGTCTCATTTCAGGTTCTTATATAGGCATGTACTAACCTCCTTCGGTCATCGGTTACGTATTTTCAAATCTTACCAGAACTGCTACTTTCCTTATGAAAAAAGCTGTAAAAGCGTGTATACAATATTTTTCCCACAAAAAAATAAATAAAGAAAAAGGAAAGAAAAAGAGAAAATTGCTTTTGACCGACCCTTATCTTTTTTTTAATGTTTTTCTCCATCAGAATCCTTCACCCAGTTCAGC
Organism: Lithobius niger; assembly: GCA_023313725.1. Classification (NCBI taxonomy): domain Eukaryota; kingdom Metazoa; phylum Arthropoda; class Chilopoda; order Lithobiomorpha; family Lithobiidae; genus Lithobius; species Lithobius niger. The sequence continues at coordinate 1,603 of JAHWFP010252835.1, forward strand.
TGCCTCTCTCGCCTCAGTTTATTTTATAAACCATCTCTTCCCACCAGGAAGGTTGGTTAATGTTATAGCTTTTCACTGTAGCCTTTGAAAATGGAGCCAACCATTTTTTTGTTCTGAAATGTTGGGCAACAGTGTTTTTTAATTGTTTAGTGTACACAAACACATTTTTTAAAACCAGTTTCTTAGGCCAGGTCGTTTTCACTGTTTCTCTTCGTCTGAACCCCAATTTGTAGCAGAAAATAGAGGATTATTTTCCATACTGGGAAGCTATTTGTAATTCTACTAAACTCTCAACTGCAGTTAATAGTTGAAATGGAGCAGTTTTTTTTTTTAACTAAGTTGCATTTTTTGGTTCTGCCTTTAAATTGACTCAACACGCCAGAGAAGTATTTTCCTTACTTAATAAACGATAGACGTGGTGGCAGCCTTTTCAGAAAGCTAGGTAGCAGCACCTTACAATTGCAGCGCCGGCTTAGGTTAAAGATAGCAACCCTTTTCCATCGGTAGGATGCCACATAACGATGGTGTCTGCGGTGTACAGCAGGATCCCTAACCCTTTTACAACCTCTAAGTGGCTATGGGATATATTTTGGATGTTCTGGACATGATCTGGTTCCCACCACATCACTGACCCTGGCATAGTCCCTGCTAGTCAGGGATGGCGAGGGTAGTGAGAAACTACCATCATTCTTCAGTAGCTATTGGATCTATTCTGGGCATTATCTTGGCCTCTTGGCCCATGTGATGATCGGAAATTCCTGGGTTGAAGCTCAGGGTTAGAACCTCCTTCCGAAACGTCTAGTGACAAAAAAAAGGTTCAGATGACAGAAGAACGAAACTGCAAGTGTTGCTAGATCGGCTCAATGTTGAACCTCACTAGACATTTAAGAAGGGAGTTCTAACCCGGAGCTTCAACCCAGGAAACCTCCGATCATTACAGGGGCCAAGGCACCAGATAATGGCCAGAATAGAGCCCATAGCTACTGAAGAAAGCTGGTAGTCTCTCTCACTACCCTAGCCAGCCCTGCCTGACAGGAACTATGCATGGGGTCAGTCACAGACCAGAACAACTTCAATTACCTCTCACCCGTGATGACCACGTATTTCAATGCAAGATGTGATGGAAACCAGCTTATGACCAAAGCATCCAAGCTATATCTCACAGGCCACTTAAATGTTGTGAGGGGTTAAGAGAGCTGCTATACACCGCAGTCACCATTTTTAAGACAGGCATCCTACAGATGGAATGGGGTTGCTGTCTTTAACCTTAGCCGGCGCTACAACCGTAATCCGCTGCTACCTAACTTTCCAAAAATGCTGCCACCACTACGTCTATTAAGAAAGGAAAATACTTCTTATGCGTGATTGGTCAATTTAAAGGCAGAACCAAAGACGATCGTAAAGTAGATATGTTACAGATCACATTAGATTAATTTGGAAGCCTAAACCTAACGGATTTCAGCCCAATTCTTCACATATAGAACAATACGTAGCTACTTAAAAACATTGATTACTTGAATTGAATTGAATTTGAATTTTAATGAGCCAACACGGCCTGTACAACCCTACGCTCAAAAGTAGCTGATTCTAACACACCAGTCACAGAATAACAGAATAACAACACAACGTATGGCAACGCATTACTTGAACAAAACAGTCACAACAATTATAGTCTACCAGCCAGAGCCAGTATAACGTCAACTATCTCACCTTACAGGTGGATGAAAAAACGATTCCAGCCATTCCCTACAAGCCCGATTACACCGACGACCTGTACGTGAGAAACTATTTTTTGCTCTTCCAGTCGCTCGACAAACTGACTTCCGACTCGGCGCCTTGTCTTCAATCCGTCGACTATCTGCTGGGCAGTTGTCTGTACGCCTTCGATTTGACCTCCGACAAAAGCCAGGGACAGTGCCACTACAACCTAATTAAGCAAGGAGCTCTCAGAGTCGACGTGACGTTAAAGCAAGCGCTCACCCAAACCATCAACCTGGTGCTGTACATGGTCCACCAAACCGTTCTCGAGATTTACCAGGCCAGGAACGTGCTATATGAACACTAGAAAAACGATGCAGACCCACGAACTGAGGGCCGTGGCCAGATGTCACAGCAGGCTCGGCTCGTTTCAGGGACATGTACGCTTCCGACCAGTTACCCGAGACACCCTCCCAAGAAGCTTATATCGTCAACCTGGACCCTTCGACGAAACCTGGTAGCCACTGTGTCGCCATCTATTTCGACAAAAGGAAATCGACCGTGGACTATTTCGACAGCTACGGCTTAAAGCCTCGAAACATTCATATTTTACGTTTTCTCAAGAGAAACTCGACGTTCAAAACCTACAATCCCACGACCTTGCAGGGGCCTTGCAGCGTCGTATGCAGGCAATACTGCCTATACTTTCTATACCACAAGACTAATGGTCTGACCATGAGTCGCGTTCTTGCAAAGTTTAGTCCTATGTCGAAAGACGCCAACGACCAGCGAGTCGTTAGATTCATAAAGAAACATTTTAAATTGGATACGACTGAGCCTTTCATCGATGCCAACTGCCAACAAACGTGTAAAGCCCTACTCGCTGGGGGGGGGGGGGGGGGAGAGATGTTAGTTGGGAAGCCTTTAATGTGCTCTGCTTTTTTATTGCTTTGTGAACGGATGTATTTTTCTGGAGCTTCACTCCAGCTTTTGTTCCCTTTTTATCATTGTGTAACTGGGTCTAGGTTCTGGAGAATTAAGAAAACTCCAGTTTATGTTTTTCTCCGGAGGATAAATCTCCGACTTACACACCAAAATTGTAATAAAAGTGTGAAGAAAACAAAGGACCACTATAAAGGAGACTGTCATCTTTCTCAGTCCTACATGGTTTTACCACCACCCGTAGGAAGAGCAAAAAGAAGCGTGGTCCGAGGAGGAGTTTGGGAACTCCGAGCCGACATCCTTTTTTGCGTTCATGCTGAGATCTCCAACAAAGATTCCCCTCGCGAAGGACCACGTCAAAAAAGGAGACTGTCATCTTTCTCAATCCTACATGGTTTTACCACCACCCGTAGGAAGAGCAAAGAGAAGTGTGGTCCGAGGAGGAGTTTAGAACTCCGAGCCAACATCCTTTTTTCGCGTTCACACTGAGAGCAAACAAAGATTTCCTCTATTCTTCCCAACCAAGAAAGAAAAACCATCAGTAAAAACTTTTTCTTCCAGTACAGATGAAGATGGAAGTAAGTACCAGGCGAAAACCCATACAAGCCACCTCAATGACCTTGAAAGTATTACCGTAGTCCCACCACGCGCACACAACCTCCCTCCCCCAAACCCATACAAACATGACAAGCCACAGCGCACACAACATCCAATGCAAGGCATCCGATAGCATTACCCTCATACTAACATGCACACAACATCCAATACAAACCACGCCATAACATTACATTACTAGCCCCAATACTAACAGCCACACAACATCCAATAAAAAGCATCCAATAGCATTGGAAGTGTTACGGAAAGCTAGGTTCACCCAAATTTAGCATTGTTTGAGTTAGGAATCCTAAAAGAACCCTCTACTGATGCACTTTTGGGTGTATACAAACTACTTATCCCGTCTATGTATTTTTGAACACGCTTGCTAACAAACGGTGATTTTCGTTTGCTTCGCTCACTCAATGAGCACCTCCCTTGACCTGACCCAGACAACATGGACTTTCATATGAATATTTCACTGGAGATAAATAAATACGCTTTTGTACTGCAAAGTCGCAACCTTTAGTCCACATACTTTGTCATTTTATTTTCAATATTTAACCGAGTTTCCCTAAACCTGTTATTTTAATTGTCCTCAACGACAGAACCGTTAGCAAGCGGTGAAGGATGGTGCACGTGTGGTGTTTGATTCACCTTTTGCCACATTGGGACAGTTTGCGCTGTCATGTGTTTGTTGTGGAAGGCGTGTATGCCAACTATATGCCACCTATGTATGTTTTAGCACGCTGGCTAACAAACGCTGATTTTCGTTCGCTTACTCAATCAGCATCACCCTTGACTCCATGCACTTTCATATGAATATTTACACCGGAAGTAAATAAATGCGCCTTTGTACACCGGAAATAAATAAATATGCCTTTGTACAGCAAAGTATAGATCTTTATCGTGTTAGCTTTGTCATTTTTGTTCCATATTTAACCGAGTTTCACCAATCCTTTAATTTTAATCATCTACGATGACAGAACCTTTAACCGGCAGTTGAATATTAAGTTGCATATACGTGAAGCATTGGTTTATCCATTAAGAGTTATGTTTTTAGTTTGCATACACGGGGTAACAAACGCTGATTTTAATTCGCTTCGCTCACTCAATCAGCACCTCCCCTGAACCGGGCTCACTACAATATCTTGCACCCATTTGTCTACTAACTCAAGTGTTTGCAGCTAGTTTGGAGGAGTGGAAGGCTTTGAATTTATTTACTATCATAAAAAAGTTAGCTCTCGTACCCCCTCCCTCCCGTCTCCACTGATATGCATTGATCAGTTCCTTACTGACAATGAAATTTACTAGCTGTGTGCCCTACTGACAGTACTATCTGAGTGAAGTTTTATGGCTTCACGCTTCAGTCAGGTGGAGCCAAAAAAAAAAAAAAAAGATGTTTTTTCATTTCAAATCTTAATTGGGTAGAAAAGTTGGATTTCGACCTTATATTCCATTTTGAAAGTAAAAAAAAAAATTTGGAATTTTTTTTTAGGAACTCATACAGGCTTAGAGTTTACCGTTGTAAGGTAAATGGGCCCTGCGGCCCATTTGGAATAATCCAGTTTGTACTCCGACATAAGGATCATAACTTGGTGACCCCCTCCTCCCCCCCCCAAAAAAAAAAAAACCTACTCATTATTTACTGCCAAAATTAGGAAAAATTTTTGGCCAGGTAGGAAATTTAATTTTTCTTTATTATGAATTTAGCTAATTGTATGTGGTCATGGAGAGCACCAAACTGGGATAATGACAAACTTGTGACTGAAATAAATCAAATTAGATTTTTTGAAAACTTATCCGTTTGACCCATTGTTCAATAATACCTGATAATATTGAACTAGATAGATGAAGGGCCTCTAACAAAATATTTCAGAATTCTTTTTTGCTTTTGGGAGTGGATTAAAAATTATTCTTTTTTAACGGTGAGTCCAGGCAGTAGCTATAAATTTTGCGGCGCCATGCATGTTGCCGGAAAAAATTAGCTGCATGTCAGGGACGATACTGAGGTTGGGAGGGCGGGGGTGGGGGGAAGCTCACCCCCTAAAATTTTGGCCGCCCCCTCTGGCGATCCCCCCAACATCAGATAAAAAACAAACGAATAAACGAAGAAAATTCTAGTTACGTAATAAAACTATGTTAGTTTCTTACACAGCGACAGGTGTAGAAACAGTTAAGAACGTTGCGTGTGAGAAAGAATTGCAAGATTGTTATTTTTAGTTTTATTCTCCTTTTTTTGGGGGGGGGGGGGAGGGGGAACCGCAAAAGGAGAATTTTTCGATTTGCCCCGCCTGCCTAAAATTGTTGCCCCATTGCCACCTCCCCAGTAACGTGATTCTAACGTCATCCCTGCTGCGTGTATTAACGAAGGGTGGCTTTCCTGTGCAACACATCTACTATCACGGGTTACCAGTGCAAGTTTTGTGTTTAAGCACTAGCGGTTTAATTTTAAAGGCGCGCCTTTAGTTTCTAAAGGCGAGCCTTTACCTTTAAGGCTTGCCTTTCCCGTGGGATAACAGTGCAATACTTCTTTAAAGGCTAGCGTTTCCCGTGGGATAACAGTGCAATACTTCTTTAAAGGTCCCGTGGGATAACAGTGCAATACTTCTTTAAAGGCTAGCCTTTCCCGTGGGATAGCAGTGCAATACTTCTTTAAAGGCTAGCGTTTCCCGTGGGATAACAGTGCAATACTTCTTTAAAGGCTAGCCTTTATATTCTAAAGGCCCGCCTTTACTTTTAAAGGCTAGCCTTTAAGATTTAAAGGCTAGCCTTTACCGTGGGATAACAGTGTAATACTTTTTTAAAGGCTCACCTTTAGATTCTAAAGGCATGCCTTTACTTTTGAAGGCTTTCCTTTTAAAGGCTTTTTTTTAAAGGCTAGCCTTTAGAATCTAAAGGCAAGCCTTTAAAAACGTATTACACTGTTATCCCACGGTAAAGGTGGCCTTTAAAGTAAAGGCGAGCCTTCAGTTTTAAAGGCTAGCATTTACCGTGGGATAACAATGTAATAGTTTTTAAAGGCTCGCCTTTAGAATCTAAAGGTTAGCCTTTAAAGAAATATTGCACTGTTATCCCACTGCGAAGGCTAGCCTGAAAGGTAAAGGCTCCCCTTTAAATTGAGGCTAGCCCACGGCAAAGGCGCGCCATTAGATCCTAAAGGCGAGCCTTTAAAAAAGTATTACACTGTTATCCAACGGTAAAGGCTAGCTTTTAAAGTAAAGGCAAGACTTTAGTTTTAAAGGCTAGCCTTTAAATCTTAAATGCTAGCCTTTAAAAGTAAAGGCGAGCCTTTAGAATCTAAAGGCTAGCCTTTAAAGAAGTATTGCACTGTTATCCCATGGTAAAGGCTAGCCTTTAAAGTACAGGCAAGCGTTTAGTTTTAAAGGCTAGCCTTTGAAACTTAAAGGCTCGCCTTTAAAAGTAAGGGCGAGCCTTTAGAATCTAAAGGCTACCCTTAAAGAAATGCTTTTAAAAGGAAATCCTTTAAAGTAATGGCAAGCCTTTAGTTTTAAAGGCTAGGCTTTAAATCTTAAAGGCTCGCTTTTAAATGTAAAGGTGAGCCTTTAGAATCTAAAGGCGAGCCTTTAAAAAAAGTATTACACTGATAAACCAAGGTAAAGGTTAGCCTTTAAAATAAAGGCAAGCCTTTAGTTTTAAAGGCTAGCTTTTAAATCTTAAAGGCTCGCCTTTAGAATCTAAAGGCTAACCTTTAAAGAAGTATTGCACTGTTATCCCTCGGTAAATGCTAGCCTTACAGGTTTAGGATTTAAAGGCGCGTCTTTAAATTATTTAAAGGCGAGCTTTTAAAAAAGTATTACACTGTTAACCCACAGTAAAGGCTTGCCTTTAAAGTAAAAGCAAGCCTTTAGTTTTATAGGCTAACCGTTAAATCTTAAAGGCTCGCCTTTAAAAGTAAAGGCGAGCCTTTAGAATCTAAAGGCTAGCCTGTAAAGAAGTATTGCACCGTTATCCCACTGCAAAGGCTAGCCTTAAAGGTAAAAACTCGCCTTTAAGATTTAAAGGCATGCCTTTATGTACTAAAGGCGAGCCTTTAGAATCTAAAGTAAAGTATAGCCTCTAAAGTAAATAACGATTTAAAGTAAATAATAATCTAAAGGCTAGCCTTTAAAGAAAAGCTTTTAAAAGGAAAGCCTTTAAACTAAAAGGCGTGCCTTTAGAATCTAAAGGCTAGCCTTTAAAAAAGTATTGCACTGTTATCCCATGGTAAATGCTAGCCTTACAGGTGAAGGCTCGCCTTTAGGATTTAAAGGCGCACCTTTAAAAAAGTATTACACTGTTAACCCACAGTAAAGGCTAGCCTTTAAAGTAAAGGCGAGCCTTTAGAATCTAAAGGCTAGCCTTTAAAGAAGTATTGCACTGTTATCCCACTGTGAAGGCTAGCCTTAAAGGTAAAGGCTCCCCTTTAAATTGAGGCTAGCCCACGGCAAAGGCGCGCCTTTAGGTTCTAAAGGCGAGCCTTTAAAAAAGTATTACACTGTTATCCAACGGTAAAGGCTAGCTTTTAAAGTAAAGGCAAGACTTTAGTTTTAAAGGCTAGCCTTTAAATCTTAAATGCTAGCCTTTAAAAGTAAAGGCGAGCCTTTAGAATCTAAAGGCTAGCCTTTAAAGAAGTATTGCACTGTTATCCCATGGTAAAGGCTAGCCTTTAAAGTACAGGCAAGCGTTTAGTTTTAAAGGCTAGCCTTTGAATCTTAAAGGCTCGCTTTTAAATGTAAAGGTAAGCCTTTAGAATCTAAAGGCGAGCCTTTAAAAAAAGTATTACACTGATAAACTGATAAACCGGCAAGCCTTTAGTTTTAAAGGCTAGCTTTTAAATCTTAAAGGCTCGCCTTTAGAATCTAAAGGCTAACCTTTAAAGAAGTATTGCACTGTTATCCCTCGGTAAATGCTAGCCTTACAGGTAAAGGCTCGCCTTTAGGATTTAAAGGCGCGCCTTTAAGATTTAAAGGCGAGCTTTTAAAAAAAGTATTACACTGTTAACCCACAGTAAAGGCTTGCCTTTAAAGTAAAAGCAAGCCTTTAGTTTTATAGGCTAACCGTTAAATCTTAAAGGCTCGCCTTTAAAAGTAAAGGCGAGCCTTTAGAATCTAAAGGCTAGCCTGTAAAGAAGTATTGCACTGTTATCCCACTGCAAAGGCTAGCCTTAAAGGTAAAAACTCGCCTTTAAGATTTAAAGGCATGCCTTTACGTACTAAAGGCGAGCCTTTAGAATCTAAAGTAAAGGCTAGCCTCTAAAGTAAATAACGATTTAAAGTAAATAATAATCTAAAGG
>JAHWFP010252835.1:10142-28924 GCA_023313725.1 Lithobius niger
AAAAAGTATTGCACTGTTATCCCATGGTAAATGCTAGCCTTACAGGTAAAGGCGAGCCTTTAGAATCTAAAGGCTAGCCTTTAAAGAAGTATTGCACTGTTATTCCACTGCAAAGGCTAGCCTTAAAGGTAAAAATTCGCCTTTAAGTATTAAAGGCGTGCCTTTACGTATTAAAGGCGAGCCTTTAGAATCTAAAGGCTAGCCTTTAAAGAAAAGCTTTTAAAAGGAAAGCCTTTAGACTAAAAGGCGAGCCCTTAAAAAAGTATTACACTGTTATCCCATGGTAAAGGCTAGCCTTTAAAGTAAAATCGATCCTTTAGTTTTAAAGAAGTATTGCACTGTTATCCCACGACAAAGGCTAGCCTTAAAGGTAAAGGCTCGCCTTTAAGATTTAAAGGCTAACCTTTAAAACTAAAGGCGCACCTTTAAATTTTAAAGGTTAGCCTTTACTGTGGGATAACAGTGCAATACTTCTTTAAAAGCTAGCCTTTAAAAGGAAAGGCAAACTTTTAGAATTTAAAGGCTAGCCGTTAAAGAAGTATTGCACTGTTATCCTACGGCAAAGACTAGCCTTAAAGGTAAAGGCTTCCCTTAAAGAAAAGCTTTTAAAAGGAAAGCCTTTAAAAGTAAAGGCGAGCCTTTAAAAAAGTATTACATTGTTATCCCACGGAAAAAGCTAGCCTTTAAAGTAAAGGCGAGCCTTTAGTATTAAAAGCTAGTCTTTAAAGAAGTATTGCACTGTTATTCAACGGCAAAGGCTAGCCTTAAAGGTAAAGGCTAACCTTTAATATTTAAAGGTGTGCCTTTAAGTTTTAAAGGCTCGCCTTTAAATTTTAAAGACTAGCCTTTAAAGGCAAAGGCTCACCTTTAATTTTAAAGGCGAGCCTTTAAAAGGAAAGGCGTGCCTTTAGAATCTAAAGGCGAGCCTTTAAAAAAAGTATTACACTGTTAACCCACAGTAAAGGCGAGCCTTTAGAATCTAAAGGCTAGCCTTTAAAGAAGTATTGCACTGTTATTCCACTGCAAAGGCTAGCCTTAAAGGTAAAAACTTGCCTTTAAAAATTAAAGGCGTGCCTTTACGTATTAAAGGCGAGCCTTTAGAATCTAAAGGCTAGCCTTTAAAGAAAAGCTTTTAAAAGGGAAGCCTTTAAACTAAAAGGCGAGCCTTTAAAAAAGTATTACACTGTTATCCCATGGTAAAGGCTAGCCTTTAAAGTAAAATCGATCCTTTAGTTTTAAAGAAGTATTGCACTGTTATCCCACGACAAAGGCTAGCCTTAAAGGTAAAGGCTCGCCTTTAAGATTTAAAGGCTAACCTTTAAAACTAAAGGCGCACCTTTAAATTTTAAAGGTTAGCCTTTACTGTGGGATAACAGTGCAATACTTCTTTAAAAGCTAGCCTTTAAAAGGAAAGGCAAACTTTTAGAATTTAAAGGCTAGCCGTTAAAGAAGTATTGCACTGTTATCCTACGGCAAAGACTAGCCTTAAAGGTAAAGGCTTCCCTTAAAGAAAAGCTTTTAAAAGGAAAGCCTTTAAAAGTAAAGGCGAGCCTTTAAAAAAGTATTACATTGTTATCCCACGGAAAAAGCTAGCCTTTAAAGTAAAGGCGAGCCTTTAGTATTAAAAGCTAGTCTTTAAAGAAGTATTGCACTGTTATTCAACGGCAAAGGCTAGCCTTAAAGGTAAAGGCTAACCTTTAATATTTAAAGGTGTGCCTTTAAGTTTTAAAGGCTCGCCTTTAAATTTTAAAGACTAGCCTTTAAAGGCAAAGGCTCACCTTTAATTTTAAAGGCGAGCCTTTAAAAGGAAAGGCGTGCCTTTAGAATCTAAAGGCGAGCCTTTAAAAAAAGTATTACACTGTTAACCCACAGTAAAGGCGAGCCTTTAGAATCTAAAGGCTAGCCTTTAAAGAAGTATTGCACTGTTATTCCACTGCAAAGGCTAGCCTTAAAGGTAAAAACTTGCCTTTAAAAATTAAAGGCGTGCCTTTACGTATTAAAGGCGAGCCTTTAGAATCTAAAGGCTAGCCTTTAAAGAAAAGCTTTTAAAAGGGAAGCCTTTAAACTAAAAGGCGAGCCTTTAAAAAAGTATTACACTGTTATCCCATGGTAAAGGCTAGCCTTTAAAGTAAAATCGATCCTTTAGTTTTAAAGAAGTATTGCACTGTAATCCCACGACAAAGGCTAGCCTTAAAGGTAAAGGCTCGCCTTTAAGATTTAAAGGCGCACCTTTAAGTTTTAAAGGGTCGCCTTTAAATTTTAAAGGCTAGCCTTTACTGTGGGATAACAGTGCAATACTTCTTTAAAAGCTAGCCTTTAAAAGGAAAGGCGAGCTTTTAGAATTTAAAGGCTAGCCGTTAAAGAAGTATTGCACTGTTATCCTACGGCAAAGACTAGCCTTAAAGGTAAAGGCTACCCTTAAAGAAAAGCTTTTAAAAGGAAAGCCTTTAAAAGTAAAGGCGAGCCTTTAAAAAAGTATTACATTGTTATCCCACGGAAAAAGCTAGCCTTTAAAGTAAAGGCGAGCCTTTAGTATTAAAGGCTAGTCTTTAAAGAAGTATTGCACTGTTATCCAACGGCAAAGGCTAACCTTAAAGGTAAAGGCTAGAATCTAAAGGCTTAGCCTTTAAAGAATAGCTTTTAAAAGGAAAGCCTTTAAACTAAAAGGCGTGCCTTTAGAATCTAAAGGCGAGCCTTTAAAAAAGTATTACACTGTTATACCGTGGTAAAGGCTAGCCTTTAAAGTAAAATCGATCCTTTAGTTTTAAAGAAGTATTGCACTGTTATCCCACGGCAAAGGCTAGCCTTAAAGGTAAAGGCTCGCCTTTAGTTTTAAAGCCTAGCCTTTAAAGTAAAGGCTCGCCTTTAGATTTAAAGGTGAGCCTTTAAAAGTAAAGGCTCGCCTTTAGTTTCAAAGGCGAGCCTTAAAAAAAAGTATTAAAAGGAAAGCCTTTAAAAGTAAAGGCGCGCCTTTAGAATCGAGCCATTAAAAAAGTATTACACTGTTATCCCACGATAAAGGCTAGCCTTTAAATCTTAAAGGCTCGTCTTTAAAAATAAAGTCGAGCCAATAGAATCTAAAAGCTAGCCTTTAAAGAACAATTGCACTGTTATCCCACGGTAAAGGCTAGGCTTTAAAGTAAAGCCTTTAAAGTAAAGGCTCGCAGAGCGTTAAAAAAACTATTACACTGTTATCCCACGGTAAAGTAAAGGCGACCCTTTAGTATTAAAGGCTAGCATTTAAATCTTAAAAGCTCGCCTTTAAAAGTAAAGGCGAGCCTTTAGAATTTAAAGGCTAGCCCTTAAAGAAATATTGCAATGTTATCCCACGGCAAAGGCTAGCCTTAAAGGTAAAGGCTCGCCTTTAAGTTTTAAAGGCTCACCTTTAAGTTTTAAAGGGTCGCCTTTCAATTTTAAAGGCTAGCCTTCACCGTGGGATAAGAGTGCTTCTAAAGTAAAGGCTAGCCTCAAGTTTTAAAGGCGAGCCTTTAAAAGTAAAGGCGTGCCTTTAGAAGTTAAAGGCGAGCCTTTAAAAAAGTATTGCACTGTTATCCCACGGTAAAGGCTCGCCTTTAGAATCTAAAGGCTAGCCTTTAAAGAAGTATTGCACTGTTATCCCACGGCAAAGACTAGCCTTAAAGGTAAAGGCTAACCTTTAAGATTTAAAGGTGTGCCTTTAAGTTTTAAAGGCTCGCCTTTAAATTTTAAAGACTAGCCTTTAAAGGCAAAGGCTCACCTTTAGTTTTTTTTTGTTATCCCACGGAAAAAGCTAGCCTTTAAAGTAAAGGCGAGCCTTTAGTAGTAAAGGCTAGTTTTTAAAGAAGTATTGCACTGTTATCCAATGGAAAAGGCTAGCCTTAAAGATAAAGGCTAACCTTTAAGATTTAAAGGTGTGCCTTTAAGTTTTAAAGGCTCGACTTTAAATTTTAAAGACTAGCCTTTAATGGCAAAGGCTCACCTTTTGTTTTAAAAGTAAAGGTGTGCCTTTAGAATCTAAAGGCGAGCCTTTAAAAAAAGTATTACACTGATAAACCAAGGTAAAGATTAGCTTTTAAAGTAAAGGCAAGCCTTTAGTTTTAAAAGCTAGCCTTTAAATCGTAAAGGCAATTAAAGGCTCGCCTTTATGATCTAAAGGCTAGCCTTTAACAAAGTATTGCACTGTTATCCCATGGTAAAGGCTAGCCTTACAGGTAAAGGCTCGCCTTTAGGATTTAAAGACGCGCCTTTAAGATTTAAAGGCGACCCTTAAAAAAAGTATTACACTGTTAACCCATGGTAAAGGCTAGCCTTTAAAGTAAAGGCAAGCCTTTAGTTTTAAAGGCTAGCCTTTAAATCTTAAAGGCTCGTCTTTAAAAGTAAAGGCGTGCCTTTAGAATCTAAAAACGAGCCATAAAATAGTATTACACTGTTATCCCACGGTAAGGGCTAGCCTTTAAAGTAAAGGCGGGCCTTTAGTTTTAAAGGCTAGCCTTTAGAATCTAAAGGCTGGCCTTTAAAGAAGTATTGCACTGTTATCCTACAGCAAAGCTCGCCTTTAAGATTTAAAGGCTCGCCTTTAAAGTAAACGCTCGCTTTTAGTTTTAAAGGTGAGCCTTTAAAAGTAAAGGTGCGCCTTTAGAAGCCAAAGGTGAACCTTTAAAAGTAAAGGTGAGCCTTTAAAAAAGTATTATACTGTTATCCCACGGCAAAGGCTAGCCTTAAAGGTAAAAACTCGTCTTTAAGATTTAAAGGCGTGTCTTTACGTATTAAAGGCGAGCCTTTAAAAGTAAAGGCGAGCCTTTTGAATCTAAAGGCTAGCCTTTAAAGAAAAGCTTTTAAAAGGAAAGCCTTTAAACTAAAAGGCGTGCCTTTAGAATCTAAAGGCGAGCCTTTAAAAATGTATTACACTGTTATCCCATGGTAAAGGCTAGCCTTTAAAGTAAAATCGATCCTTTAGTTTTAAAGAAGTATTGCAATGTTATCCCACGGCAAAGACTAGCCTTATAGGTAAAGGCTCGCCTTTAAAGAAGTATTGCACTGTTATCCTACAGCAAAGCTCGCCTTTAAGATTTAAAGGCTCACCGTTAAAGTAAACGCTCGCTTTTAGCTTTAAAGGTGAGCCTTTAAAAGTAAAGGTGCGCCTTTAGAAGCCAAAGGTGCACCTTTAAAAGTAAAGGTGTGCCTTTAAAAAAGTATTACACTGTTATCCCATTGTAAAGGATAGCCTTTAAAGTAAATGCGAGCCTTTAGTTTTAAAGGCTAGCCTTTAAATCTTAAAGGCTCGCCTTTAAAAGTAAAGGCGAGTCTTTAGAATCTAAAGGCTAGCCTTTAAAGAAGTATTACACTGTTATCCCACGGCTAAGTATAGCCTTAAAGGTAACGGCTCACCTTTAAGATTTAAAGGCGCATTTTAAATTGCATTCTAAATATTGCATTTTAAATTGCATTTTAAATATTCAACCACGGAATAATCCTCTCCACTAGCGTCAAGGTTGCAGTTATAGGAGAGGTGGGATGGGGGTGGGATTGGGAGGGAAAAAGGGGGTTGGAAGGAAAGGGAATGACACCTTGGGTGCCAGATCAAAGTCCCCGATGGCATATCATTTCTTAAACATGCGGCTTTTCTTCATACTAGCAGATTTTTTCTCCAATCTGGCTTTCTTTTCCTCCTCAGTTTCTCGTTCTTGTACCTTCCTCTTACTAGCGGCTTTTATCTCCAATCTGGCTTTCTTTTCCTTCTCAGTCTCTCGTTCTTGAGCCTTCCTCATACTAGCAGCCTTTTTCTCCAATCTGGCTTTCTTTTCCTCCTCAGACTCTCGTTCTTGCGCCTTCCTGTTACTATCGGTTTTTTTCTCTGATCTTACCTTTTTCAATTCCGGGCACATCGTGTCCCGTCTTTCCCTATCTAACATTCTTCGCCTAGCTTTTTCTTTTTCCTTCCACGCCGCGAGATCGTTCAGTTTTATCCTGCGGTTCTCTAGCACCGCGGATCGTCGTACTGATCTAACCCGCTCCTCCTCTCGTTTAGCATCGTTCAACTCCTCCTTCTCCTTCGAGATGAATGCTAAACTCGCTCTCTCCTCCTCCTCCTCGTTGGTCATTACATCTACGTTGGAGTCGAAGTCGTCTTCGTACTCTCGCCACGTGCCAGAATCTCGATGACCGATAGCTAGCGTATCTTCCCCATTGTCTAGGATAAAACGCTTGACGTCGTAAGCCGAGAGGAGCGATTTCGTGACTTTCACCGTGCTTAGTTCGTGTTTCGAGCTGGCGATTTTAGTCCAGGTTCCTTTCGGTGCTGGGAGTGGCGTTATCAGAGCGGATTCGTAATCGTCAAAGTCCAAGTGTTTCTTCACGAAAGATGTCTGGATACCCTTAGCCTTCATGGACATCTTCGTTTTCTGTGCTCTAATGGCGTACATTTTGGATCGTAAACCCACGAATTCTAAGATGGGAACGCCGGCCATCTCGTCCTTCATCTTCCCCAGGACCTGTTTGTTCGCCTCGTAGTACAAAGGGATGATCTCTCGGATAATTGCTGGAATCGAAGTGTTCATGATCTCGCTTCATATCCTCGTACACATCGTCCGTTTCCACTTCGTAGCAGAGGCTGTCGGTGTGGGTAAACAGGAGTTTGGCACGGTCCTCGTACGTGGGTTTAACGTATTCGTAGTGGAAGCAGAACATGGCCAGTTTGACAGTTCCAGAATACTGAATCCCGAGTACATCGGTAGATCGCAACAGACGCTCCTGACTCTGCGGTTGATCTGCACTAAATCTTCATTAAGGATTTCGAACGAATCCGCGTGAGGTTGGGAGGTGTACTTGACCGCCTTCTTGGGATCGGTGCACAGTTTCATGTTGACTCGCTTCTGCTTATTTTCCATCGTCTTGCCAAATACCGAGTAGTTTAACAGTTTAAAGTAATCCTTTTCAAAGGGTGCGGTCGATTGCTACCTTTTCTCCGTATTGAAATTGATGTACCCCTCCATCCAGGGTTTCTGGTTGAAGCTCAGTACTCTTCGGATGCGGCGAAGAATCAATCCGTGATGCAGGTAGACCTTCAAATTTTGGTAGTAAACGACGTAGTTCTTTTTATGCAGGAGATTCGGCACGAGTTTGGTTGAAGGTTTGATGTCGTGATTGATGTCTTCCGCTAGTTTTCGGGAAAAGGGTGAAACGAGGTCTTCCCCGATCTCGAGCTTCTCGGGAGCTAGGGGATAGTCGTTATGCGCGTCGTGAAGCTCCGCTGGGTATTCTAGGTCGACTTGAAGTATATATCCGACATCCGCATCGTCCGGCATGGTGTCAACATCCTAGGTCCGAATTTCTTCCTTGGTCAAGTAGCGGAATCCGTCGTAGGGGAGACGAGCTCTCATAGCGAAACCGTACAAGTTATTCATATCCAAGTAAATTATGTAAATGGAGGGTTTGCCGGGATTGAAATTGTCCAGATGTTTGTTGTTCGCCTTCGAATATCTCTTGCAAATAAACGACGCGCCGCCTCTGATGCCGGATGTTATCATGTTGTGTTTTCCCGAGTGTAAAAACAACTCCAACTTAGATTCCTCCATTCTCAACAGTGCCGCCCAACTAAATCCCGGAGTAGAGATATAGTAGCAGGGATCCAACTTGTTGTTGGGGAGGCATATTTTCCTGAAATCTTCGAAGATGTCCGCGAGTAGGAAAACGTCTGTCATCTGGTAGATTTCGTGAAAGGTGCCGAATTTCTTTACTTTCATCTTGAGCCACAGGTTGAGCGCTCTCATGTACTCCTCACCCGTCAACTCTTCGTCCTTCAGTTGAGAGAAAAAGCATTTTCGAGAGGGAAGCTCTTCTTTTTCAAAGACGGTCATGTCGGTAACATACTCGTAGGGGTAAACGCCCTTCCGGGTCAGAAGATCTACAACGCTCTCTCGCGCAGTTTCTTTGACAGACCAAGAGGATTTTAAACCCGAGTCCAAAGCCGCCTCGAGAATCGGGAAGCTCTTGCGGTGTTTTACCAAAGTATCCAGCGAAGCTTTAAGGAAATTCACGCTGTCTATGAATCGAAGGCTTATCCCGCTGTTTAACCTCCTGATCGTCATACTCTGAAAACGCTCGGCATTCCGACCGATAACATCTACCTGACCCTTAAACATGTGCACTGCGGGTACGAGTAGACGCATATCGTACCCTTCTAGACCGTGGAATACAACTGGGATGGTTCTTTTTTCTCGAGCGTTGAGATTACATTTCGAGTGAGCCGGTCCTCTATATTTTCCGCTAATATGACAATGATCCCTAACTTTAGTGTTGGGGTCGCCTTTCGAAACCAAAAAGGGGAAGGGTTTTCCGCAATAGTGACAGATTTTGGCTTCTGCGTAGCTGACCTGTTCGGCTGGGGAAAGATTGAGGGGTAGTATCCTTTTCAACAACTCGTTATAATGTCGCGCTTCTTTCTTCATGCGTTTATAAAAAACTTCCACCGCATCTTCTCCCAAGTAGTAATCTCGATGAACGATCTCCCCGTTCTGACCGATCACCACGTAACCGAAGCTGCAAGGTGCGTGTCGATGAATTCGGGTGGTCGAGCTCGTCGATGGTCCCGGTTGAGCGGTGTGGATGGGCAGGAGTAGATACTCGAAGTCGGCATAGATGATCCGAGGAAAGAGGTTTTGACGGTTAAAATGTCGAAACTCGAGAAAGTTGTCTCCTCCAGCTTTAAATCGGAGAGCTTGTGCAGGATTGATTTTGACGCATTCGTTTCTGTGAACTAAAGCATCCACTCCATTCCAAATCCTGCGAAACAGTTTCGGCAATAGTATTTGGCGTGAGTCCCTGAGCCTCGATAACGTAAAAACGTAGCGATGTCCGTAATGCCGCAGTAATGGGTGTTGTCTGCGTCACTCAACGAGAGAAGGTCGATGGGTAGTCCGTCGTAGTTCTTGGAAACTCTGAGCGGGTACAGTCCCTCGTCATCGTTAAAACCGACGATGTTGATCGAAAGATCGTTCAGCTTTTCAAACTTTTCAATTTCCTCGAACTTGGTCGGGTAAGAGAGAGAGCTAGTGTCGAGCATGTATTCGATACCTTCGTAATCTTCGGGGTTAGTGCTGTCTAACCCGAAACCCGACGATAGCGTAGAGTGTAGAAAACATTTTGATTCGTTTAAATTTTGAACGTTTACCACCGATTTTGCCTTGGCCTCGAGTTTTCTAGGGAGTGGAATATACGACGAAGCTCGCATCGGTCGATACTCCGCCACTCTGACGATCAAGTTGGTGATTCGTTTTATAGCCCAACCACTTCCTTCCCTGGCATAAACGTCGATGTATTCTTGAATTTTACGGAATGCTTCGTCCAATACAGCGGGAATATCGATCGGGTTGTATAATTCCGAATATCTGGACCAAAAACCAGTCACCGATAATGTCTCGTTTCTATAAAATTCGATTCCCAAACAAAGCTGCACCTTACAATTAACCATCTGCTCCAGACAAATTACTAGCAGATTTTGCGAAACCTTGCGTGCAGACAGGAAGAAGCGAAGTGGATCACCGAATTCTTCCGTCAGTGGCATTTCGTATCTTCGGTGACAAAGTCCATGCGTTCGTGAAAGGCAGTGATCGTCGAGATAATCGGGTAAATCTTCTACGAAACAAATGCATTCTTCCCAGTCAGAGGGGTGATTCGAACGTAGATGGTTTCGCAGCAGATGCTGTCTACGGAAAGTTTATCGGCAATAAATGCAGGTGAAAACTGTTTTAATTTCCATTTCTGAAACGAGAAATCCTTTTTTTTTTTAATAACGAGGAATAAAAATGAACGGTACAACTTCAAATTTTTATATTTTTTTAAAGAAATATTGTGGAACAAAAATGTTTTATCTTTTTTTTTTATATTGAGGAACAAAAAGTTGGAAGGATGGGAAAAAAAATTTCTTGAACCGTTTACGAGTGCCATTTCATTTTAAACCGATAATATTAGAAATTTGAGTGCTTAAGAGGATAAACTGCTAATATTATCCATCCAACTATTAAATTTTGAATCGTATCCCTTCCACTTAACGAAATAGATCATTTTTCCATCTGTACCTTTCTTTCGTCTTAATACTTTGTCCACTAAAAATAAATCGGGAACGAGAGTTTCTTGAATTTCTTGTTCGTAGAAACCTCTAAGCACCGGTTCGTTCATTTCGTCTTTTAATAGATAAGTAACGGGTTCGGTTTTTTGTACTTTACGGATCGTGAAAACTTCGTTAGTAAAATTTTGTAAATACGCTTTATCAAACATTTTTTTAACTTTAGAAATTCAGACTTTATTTCCTACGATAAATTTGGGTTTTTTCAACGATTGTTTCGGTTTAATTTTCAGTGACAATTCGTGACGTTTCGTTACTTCCCTCGGTTTTAGTTTAATTGCGGAGTGAACCGTGTCATTGTACCGTGAAACTAACTCATCAATAACGTGTACCCAATGATAGTTCCCCTGCTTGGTGAATT
The DNA here is from genome assembly GCA_023313725.1 of Lithobius niger. Lineage (NCBI taxonomy): Eukaryota > Metazoa > Arthropoda > Chilopoda > Lithobiomorpha > Lithobiidae > Lithobius > Lithobius niger. The sequence continues at coordinate 20,606 of JAHWFP010252835.1, forward strand.
GTTTCCACATGCGAGTTTTCAGCGTTCTGTTGAAACATTCTACAACGCTCGCTTTCTTCTCAGAGTGGGTAGAGTACAGGTTGTTGTTGTGACGCTTAAGAAGCGCTTTAAAGTTTTTATTGTAGAATTCACTACCTAAATCGACTTGTAAATTTTTAGGGGGTGTCGTTCCTTCGAGAATCTTCTTAAAAGCTTCCGTAACGACTACACCGGATTTTGATTTAAGGGGAATGGCCCAAGAAAACTTGGACATGACGTTAATGCAAGTCAGTAGGTAGTTAAATCCTTTATTAACGTTAGAGTAAGGTATCATTTCCACCAAGTCCGCTTGCCATAGATCATTCAGACTCGACACAATCACGTTCCGCCTCGGAAAATGTTTCCGCGTCGGTTTGTGGAGTTTGTTTACGAGTTGATCCATTTCGTTTTTTTTTTCTTCCCATCCCGAACTTGAGCTTCGTCCCCATTATTTTTTTAACGATCGCAGCGGCTAATTCTTCTCTCCAAGAGGTCGAAGGATCCCTACGTACTTTTCGAGCTTTAGATATAAGAATATCATCGGCGACGTGCCGTTCGTTTAAATTTGAGCTTTTGAGTAGGCGTTGTCGTGTTCTTTACACGCCTCATCCGGTTTATTTATTCCAGGATCCCCTCTAGCTAATCTCTGATTTAGTTTTGTTCCTGGTCCGCAATATTGATATCCGGGTAAATGTACTTCTACCGGTAAATGGTCTATGATTTTATTTACGATTCCTTTCCCAGACTTGATGAAGGAAGCTCTTTTCGTTCCGCACACTTCGCAAAAGTAGACTTCCATGCTTCTGTTATTTTTTCATATAATAATAGTAGGAGGTTCGGGCCGGTTAGGTGTGGATCGTTTACATTTCACGCAATACTTCATCTTGGCCTCTTTTTTTATTATACAAAATTTTTTTTATTGTAAACGTAAATTCTGATCATTTCGTTCCTGTGACCGTCGTGACCCGCTTGGGTTGACCCGTACAAAAGCCTCAGTCTTTCGACCAGATCGTTAGGATCGTCGTAGTACCTGTAATCCACCCTGCTCTCGGTTTTTTTACCATACCAGTTCCCTTTTTCTTCGTTTTCATATCCTCCCAGATAGGACCGATTATCGACACGTACTTGGCACTACGATTCGACTTAGGTTTTCGTGTGCCCGGATCGTTGTTTTGATATATAGCGTGCATGTTTTTTAAAAGAGAAGCGTAACTTGCTTTGACTTCGGGAGCGTACGACGGTTCTTTCAAATCCTTAAAAACCAGCAAACTACAAAGTCTTCGTCTTCCCGCGTACTGATTACCACCGACCAATATGTCGTTCTCTAATATTTTTACGGGTTTATTAGCGATGCTCATTTCTCCAGTTTTCATGTCGTATTGCAGTCTAAAGACAGGATCGGTCTCTTTGGGATTTTGGAAAAATTTCATCAGGAAATATTTCGCCGTTTGGCCTATGACTTGGTCAGATAACAGACTATCCAAAGATCTAAAGATTGGGAAATTTGGAAGTTCTGGAGGCGTCGCCGTGGTTTCCCATTCTTCATCATCTTCTTACTCGGATTTATAAGTTTTTTTTATGGGAGTAATAATTCGTATACGTTTTAGTCATTTTCTCGCTGGAAAACCGGCAATCGGTTTCGCAGGACTCGCTACGGGTGGTGGATTAACAACGGTAGGTTTCAAAGTACTAACAACGGGTTAAAAAAATTCTTGTAAAGATTCATCTTGATCTCGTTCTTCCAAACGTTGCTTCAAAAATTTTTCCCGTAAACGTTTTTTGAGATTTACGATTTCACGTTTCTTTTCCATGTTATCTTTTTTTCTTTCTTTTGTTTTTATCATCGAACGAAAACGTACGTTTGTAACATCCCTCGTTCAAAGTTTTGTCGATCGATAAAAACCCGTATGGATCGTCCCAACATGTTCTACACAACGTTTTAAACTCCGGAAATTCCATGTCCGGACCGACGTGATTTTCGTATAAATGTTTCAGGTTTAAATCGTCCATGGGAAATACGATTAATAAATTGGCCTTATCTCTAACCACTTGTTTGGAAATTTTGGTGTAAGACTGACTGCAATAAAAAACGTCGGCGTTAGAATGACGGCCTTGAGCGAAGTAACGTTCTATGCTTTTTTGTTTGTCTACAAGAACATCGTCAAAAACCACGAGATTACGAAACTTGGTGTCCAACTCCTCGGGAGGAATTAATTCGTTTTGAGAGTCGTGAAAACTCGCAATTTCCCGCCCTACGGTTCCCTCAATTTCGGAAAATATAGACTGTAAAGGTCGGTATTTTACTTGACACAGAGTTTTGCTGTACACGTATAATCTGTCGTAATCCAACCATCCTTCGTTACAGATAAAATTAAACAATAAGTTCGTCTTTCCGCAGTTTGCCGGTCCTATAATCAGGCATCTGATGTTTGAAGGTAGAAATGGGTGATTTTTGGGTTTCTTGATCGGCACGAAGAGATCGTAATTTTGAATATCCATTGTATTTTCTTATTCAGAAATCAAACTCATAAAGTCTTTGTCCGAAAACTTTTCGTTGAATGTATTAGATTCGACGACTCCGCAATCTACGTTACACCAAAGTTTTACGGTTCTGGGAGCGTCGTTGCTGATGTACACGGAGTTAATTTTACCACTAACTTCCGACAAGGACATACTTCTGCACGGAGCCAAGTTAAACCACGGTTTTTCTATAACGTTTTTGTTAAGTTTTCCTTTAGTTTTGTGGATGTTGTTATACACCCACGTTCTGAGACATAGCGGCTTATCCGACTCACCGTCTGCCTTTTGACAATATGGGTAGCAGGTGGAAGCTGGGTGCGAATAATTTGGGTAACTAAACATCATAAAAGAAATGGGTTTCTGCTCATTGGTTTCAATTTCTAATTTTTCGCAGATATATCGTTTAAGATTTTTCATCGCAGTTTGAGATTTGGGGGTCGACGGAGAAATCCATCCCTTACACCTGGAATCTTTGTTCAAAATGGGAGAACCTATTCCTTTTAAATCCTCGAATTCTACGGAAGGAGATAAGACGTACTTTACTCCGTTTTTTAAATTCGTCGCATTTTCCGTCTTAACTTCTAGAGAATTTGATTGCAACAAACTCGAAAGATTTCCGTACCAGGTAGAATGAGACATTTCTTATTCCTTTTGTTTATATATAAAAAAAAGAATCGTCAAAATCCCGGTTAATAAATTTGGACAATCTTTGAAACGAACGCAAAGAGATGTGAAAGGAGGTCCGGGTATAGGATTTATATTAGACCTGAACCATGATTACGACATGCAGAATAAGCGACTGACTAAAGTCGGAGCTGCTACAGAACCCGAAGATGTCATAATTTATTCCCAATTTACCGAATTAGAAAACGAAGTAAAAAAATTAAAAACCGACGTAGAATTGAAGAAATATGCGTATGGACATTTTAACGCTGAAAAGAAACGTATTAAAGATCTCGAAACTCCCTCACAATCTAAGGATGCGGCGACTAAGGATTACGTCGATTCAAAAACTGTATCAGACATGCGAATGAATCGCTTAACTAATCTCGCTGCTGGTGTAGATCCCGAAGATGCAGTGATTTATTCTTAGTTAACAGATGTAAAAAAATTTAAAAACTACGTTGGAGGAAAGTGCCGATGGTCAACTCTACGCTAAAGATAGACGAATCAAGGATCTGGCATACCCGCACAATCTAAAGATGTGGCGAATAAAGAATACGTCGACGCGAAGCTTGTCGTTATAAACGAAGTGGAAACCAAACTCGGTTACGCTTTGAAGGAAGGTCCCGATGGAATACTCGACGCAAAAAAATAAGCGAATCAAGGACCTCGCGTCCCCCGCACAATCTAAGGATGCCGCGCATAAAGAATACGTCGATACGAAGCTTCTCGGTATAAACGAATTAGAAACCAAACTTGACAATGCCTTGATTATGGACTCTCGCGAAATATTACATAGATTACATAGATTGCATAGATACACTTCACTCGGCGTTGAACGAGGATGAGGGTGAGCATTTGGTACTCGATGCACAACACAGACGAATCAAGAATCTCGCATCTCCCACACAATCTAAAGATGTGGCGAATAAAGAATACGTCGACGCGAAGCTTCTCGATATAAATGAATCAGAAACAGACAAACTTAAAACAGCGTTGAACGAGGACGAGGATGGGGTACTCGATGCAAAAAATAGATGAATCAAATTTACGCTCCCTCCAACCGTGGAACACGACGTGACAACTAAGGTTTACGTCAATAGTCGAATGGTTACTTTAAACGTAGAAAAAAAACTCCCACCAGACGCGGAGGAAGCCAAGAATCACTTTGAAAACGTCGGTTTTGTGATAGAAAGATATATAAATCCACGTATTGACTGTATAGTTACTTTTCGCGGAACTAGTCCTTACCCTGAAGGTCACTTTTTTACGCGTAACAATAACTATCCTTGCCAATACTACTTATCAACATCCGGCTGGTATATCCTGGGAATGAATATAGGAAGTAGCGGAGACTATATACCTAGTTCAGACCCTCCAGATATAAAGATTCGGTGATTAATAACTAAGTTTTTTGATTTGTCGGAAAGTATACCCGAAGACAAAGAATTTCAAGTTTATCTCGGTTTCGAGAGACTTCTCCAACCATCAATTTTAAGTATAACGGAAATACCGATCATCGTGAGCGATAGTAACATGATTTATATAATGGCTGATACGGCATGCACGGAGGATAAAGATTACCAGATAGATACATACCTAACCAAGACACGTTGTATACCATGGTCAAAGCAGAGACCATATACCAATCCATACGAAGCACAATGGGGATAACCGAGTTAAAAAGCTAACCCCTATAAAATATCTTCGTAATCATACCCCTTGCATGAGAAACTTAGAAAAAATAAACAGAAATGACCGCACAATGTTTTATTAAAATTTTGCACCCTGTCGTAATTGTATTTAACGGGACCCAAATACTCCGAAATGGATGTTGGTGGTTCGAGGTTGCTGAAACTGTCGAAATAACAGGGTATGTCAGTAACTGTCGAGTAAGCCACCCAATGACTTCCGTTACCATCGTGAAAATTTTCGAGATTAACGATGCCGCATTCCCCGCGAGGTTTAGGTTTTAACGGTAGTCGATCCTTGCTAAAAGTACCTCTGTATTTAGGAATTTTTCAAACTTTGTCTAATCTGTTTAAATCGAGATTCGTTAACGGTTTAGTAAAATCGATCAGACCTTCACTGGCCTTAGAAAGAGCCCTCTGCCACGATTCTCTTTTTTTTTTCTTTTTACGTTTCAACCCCGAACCCTCCATCTTTTGTTATGTCTCACCATTTCTTCCATTACCTTAGCATCGTTCTGGCTTTTTTTAACTGCAGTGGCGATACCGGCGGCACCTCCGGCTAGACCACCTACACCGGCTGAGATGGGTCCCAGCAATGTCAACAATGGTAAAAACCCATCTCGTTTCGCGATCTTTTTTCTTTTCACCCCGCTCTGCTTTTTTTCCGATTTTACTTGTTTTCGGTTTTTGTTTCGCCATCTCCCTTTTTTTAATAAATCACTTCGACTTTGCCTTTATCCAATTTCAAACTCATTTTTCTATCGCCGATCAACAGCGCGTGGCACGTCGTGTTAGCTGGAATCACAGCGCTAAATTTCAACTTTACTTACACGTCGACTATGCCGGACTGAAGTCTCTGCGATTGCTTGGAACAGTCCAAAACTACTAGAGGATACGTCTTTTTGAACTGCACCGAATCGATACACAAGTCGCCGACATCGTACAAAGCGCGTCTAAACTCTTGAGCCATTCTATACAGGATCGAGTATTCTCCAGTAGCGTAATTTACGTTGAAGTCCAAGAACGGGTAACGTTCAGAATTTAAAGTTACGTGAGCGTCTTGAACACTGCAGTGATCGAATACGGTTGGATTTTTAGTTTGCGCATCTTTTCTATCAGTCTGAAGAGTTAGAATAACCCACCTCGGTTTTTCGACGGCCGAAGTAGTAAGCACGCGCCATGTGAAATTATTGCTCTGTGAGGAAGTTCGCAACTATCGTAATGCCAGTGCCTAAAACCCAAGTCCACGTTCATCCCACCTTCTATGTAGCTAAAAAGCCTAAGTTTTTGCTCGTCGGATGTGGTTACGTGCGGTACGTGCCACGAAACGCTACTCAATTCGACTTTCCCAATGGCTGTTGAAGCTGCCCTGAATACAGAGTCGTCATTGCTCGCCCTAGACAACATTAGGACATGCTTGGCATCGTACAGCATCTTGTCATAATTTTCGAAAAATCCCATGCAGTGTTTTAAAGGAATGGCGAACGAGAAGCTTCCTTTAGGAGTCGTTTCCTTCACGATGATGGAATGCCGTAATTTGAATCCGATGTTATCGATCAAACTGGCCGCGGAAAATTTTGCCGCATCTAATGGCCAGCAGTTCCCCAGCAACGACACTTGATCAGTCGAAACGTACGTAAGGAGACCTTTCATGAGAGTCCCAAAACCAGGGTAATTTAACTCGTCCACTAGCTTATCCCCCAAGTGATATTTAATGCTGGAAAACAGGTACATGGAACCATTATTGATGAGAGACACTACGTCCGCATCGGCAAAACTAGAACTGTCGGCGTTCAGTAACCTGCCTTTAATCAGAAGATAACTCTTCGCGACGTGTAGGAACAAATCCTGGTTTTCAATTACGATTCTAATTTCCGAATTGACGTTGTTTAGATTGGTTCCTACTATCGGATTATATTCGTGAAATGCGTAGCTCTCCACGGAAGAATTTTGTTGTAAAGATTCGTTTATATCGAGGTAATGTTCCGTTAAACTCGTCTTCTCGCTTTCGTTATAAATTTGATGAATGCTGCGTTTTTGCCTTTAATTGATTATTATCTACAACAAATCCTTTTCCAATTAATCTTTTTTTTCTTTCGAATATTAACATTCTTTTTTTAAGATGTACAAAATTATTTTTTAGACCACAGATGAAGTCTGACGTTAAGGGTTTCTCCGTTTAAATTTATAATTTCATTATCTTGAGAAGTTAACCAAATACAAATATTACGAATCTTGTCGGTAGTTATGGGAAGGTAAATTAAATTTTGAGGGGAAATTATCATCTTATAACCCGGTGGCACTCCCGGATAAAAAGCGTATATGCAAGGTTGAGTGTCGTCATTCACGTAGGAAGACCCGATTATGTTGGTATGAACGAAAATTGTATTCAACCCCATTATATCCACGGATTTTTGACCTTGCTGAGTTTTAGTGTAAGTTCCCTGAAGAAACCCTAGAAGAGTTCCTAAATTATTATCTCCCAGAAACGAAACGCCGTAAAGTGGATTATTTACAACCAAATTTGTTTTTAAAGTATTGTGAATCGGTTCTAAAACGATGGCATTTTTTTCGTAACCACTTCCTTCCAAAGTAGACTGTATAAAATTATTCAAGTCCGAAGTTTCGTAAGCGTGCACGTTGAAAATACTGTAGTACGTATCCAAGGAGACGAGTGCGATTTCGTACTCTTTTTTTAGGGTCTAGGTATATGGGAGTTTTTAAATTGCAACTCAGTTCGGCACCTATTCCCGTTAAAATTATTGAACTCGAATCCATGCTTCTTTTTTGTTATTAATCTGAAAATATCATTATTTCAAAATTTTTGAATCTTGATTCCTGGGGATGCTAAATAGTACACCCGGTACTACTGGGTGCTAAATAGTATACCTGATCCTAGGGGGTGCTAAATAGTACACCCGGTTGTGGAGGGTGCTAAATAGTACACCTGGACCTAGAGGGTGCTAAATAATGCACCTGGACCCAGAGGGTGCTAAATAGTACACATGGACCTAGAGGGTGTTAAATAGTCTGGTCAAGCCATTAATACGTAAATAGATCCTAAAAATGTTCAAAATATACACTAAGGTTGTAAATCAGAAAAAAGAAATGTTCTCTGAAAATCGCGACGAACCAGTTTTTTTTTTAAATAACGAAGCCATCCAATCAATTCAACAACGCTGTGACAACCAATTTCTTATCCTTAAAAAAAAGGCTAGCCTTTAAAATAAAGCCTTTAAAAAAGTATTGCATTGTTATCCCACGGTAAAGGCAAGCCTTTAAAGAAAAGGCGATCCTTCAGTTTTAAAGGCTAGCCTTTAAATCTTAAAAACTCGCCTTTAGAAGTAAAGGCAAGCCATTAAAATTTAAAGGCTAGCCTTTAAAGAAGTATTGCACTGTTATCCCACGGCGAAGGCTATCCTTAAAG
>JAHWFP010252835.1:28934-44528 GCA_023313725.1 Lithobius niger
TAAAGAAGTATTGCACTGTTATCCCACGGCGAAGGCTATCCTTAAAGGTAAGGCTAGCCTTTACCGAGAGATAACAGTGCAATACTTAAGGCTCGCCTCAAGTTTTAAAGACGAGCCTTTAAAAGTAAAGGCGCGCCTTTAGAATTAAAAGGCGAGCCTTTAAAAAAGTATGGCACTGTTATCCCCCGGTAAAGGCTCGCCTTTAGAATCTAAAGGCTAGCCTTTAAAGACGTATTGCACTGTTATCCCACGGCTATGGCTAGCCTTAAAGTTAAAGGCTCGCCTTTAAGATTTAAAGGCACTCCTTTAAAGCCTTTAAGTTTTAAAGGCGAGCCTTTAAATTTTAAAGGCTAGCCTTTAAAACTAAAATCTTGCCTTTACTTTAAAGGCAAGCCTTTACCGTGGGATAACAGTGTAGTACTTCTTTAAAAGCTAGCCTTTCTTAAAAGTAAAGGCTAGCCTTTAAAGAAGTATTGCGCTGTTATCCCACGGCAAATGCTAGCCTTTAAAAAAGTATTACACTGTTATGCCACGGTAAAGGCTAGCCTTTAAATCTTAAAGGCTCGTCTTTAAAAGTAAAGGCGAGCCTTTAAAAAAGTATTACACTGTTATCCCACGGTAAAGGCTAGCCTCTAAAGTAAAAGCGAGCCTTTATTATTAAAGGCTAGCCTGTAGTTTTAAAGGCTAGCCTTAAAGAAGTACTGCACTGTTATCCCACGGCAAAGGATATCCTAAAAGGTAAAGGCTCGTCTTTAAAATTTAAAGGCGAGCCTTTAAATTTTAAAGGCTAGCCTTTAAAAAAGTATTGCAATGTTATCCCACGGTAAAGGCTAGCCTTTAAAGTGAAAGCGAACCTTTAGTTTTAAATGCTAGCCTTTAAAAAAGTATTGTACTGTTATCCCACGGCAAAGATTTAACGGCGCGCCTTTAAGTTTTAAAGGCTCGCCTTTAAATTTTAAAGGCAAGCCTTTAAAAGTAAAGGCTCGCCTTGAAATGCTAGCCTTGAAAGTGAAGGCTAGCCTATACCATGGGATAACAGTGCAATACTTCTTTAAAGGCTAGCATTTCCCGTGGGATAACAGCGCAATACTTCTTTAAAGGCTAGCCTTTACTTTTAAGAAAGGCTAGATTTTAAAGAAGTACTGCACTTTACTTTTAAGTAAAGGCTCGCCTCAAGTTTTAAAGGCAAGCCTTTAAAAGTAAAGGCGTGCCTTTAGAATCTAAAGGCGAGCCTTTAAAAAAGTATTGCACTGTTATCCCACGGTAAAGGCTCGCCTTTAAGATTTAAAGGCGCGCTTTTAAGTTTTAAAGGCTAGCCTTTAAATTAAAATCTTGCCTTTACTTTAAAGGCTAGCCTTTACCGTGGGATAACAGTGCAATATTTCTTTAAAAACTAAAGGCTTCTCTAAAGTAAAGGCGAGCCTTTAGTTTTAAAGGCTAGCCTTTAAATTCTAAAGGCAAGCCTTTAGTATCTAAAGGTTAGCATTTAAAGAAGTATTACACTGTTAACCCACGGTAAAGGCTAGCCTTTAGTTTTAAAGGCTAGCCTTTAAATCTTAAAGGCGAGCCTTTTAAAGTAAAGGCGAGCCTTTAGAATCTAAAGGCTAGCCTTTAAAGAAGTGTTGCACTGTTATCCCACAGCAAAGGCTAGCTTTATAGGTAAAGGCTAGCCTTTAAAAGTAAAGGCTCGCCTTTACTTTAAAGGCTAGCCTTTACCGTTGGATAACAGTGCAATACTTCTTTAAAGGCTAGCCTAGCCTTTAAAATAAAGGCTAGCATAGTCTTTATAATAAAGGCTAGCCTTTAAAGTAAAGGCTCGCCTTTAGTTTTAAAGGCGAGCCTTTAAAAGTAAAGGTGCACCTTCAGAATCTAAAGGCGAGCCTTCAAAAAAGTATTACACTGTAAAGGGAAGCCTTTAGTTTTAAAGGCTAGCCTTTAAATCTTAAAGGCTCGTCTTTAAAAGTAAAGACGAGCTTTTAAAAGTAAAGACGAGCCTTTAGAATCTAAAGGCTAGCCTTTTAAGATGTATTGCACAGTTATACCACGGTAAAGACTAGCCGTTAAAGTAAAGGCGAGCCTTTAGTTTTAAAGGCTAGCTTTTAAATCTTAAAGGCTCGCCTTTAAAAGTAAAGGCGAGCCTTTAGAATCTAAAGGCAAGCCTTTGAAGAAGTATTGCACTGTTATTCCATGGCAAAGACTAGCCTTAAAGGTAAAGGCTCGCCTTTCAGATTCAAAGGCGCACCTTTAAGTCTTAAAGGCTCGCCTTTACCGTGGGATAACAGTGCAATAGTTCTTTAAAGGCTAGCCTTTAAAGTAAAGGCGAAACCTGTGATACATCTACCAGTTTCTGTCGGCTTTGGTGTTTTGGTTGCTAAAGGCGACGAGGAGGAAGCAATCAGAAACGTTGTCGTCCGTCATGCCAGACCAAAACGAGTTAGCATAGCCCAAAAATGCACGTTCGACGTCAGAGAAAAAACTTCACTAATCGTTTAGCATTTTACTAGGAGACATTAACAATTGAATAAAAAATGAATATACAACGAAAAAATTATAAAAATAAAAATAATTTTTTTTTAACTAAAAAAATTTAAAAAATATAAAAATTACAATTTACGTGCAGCCACGTAGTCAGCCATAATGTAACATTTGAAACTGTGCTTGAGGCCTAATGCTTAAATATTAGTAAAACCAATGCAATAGATTAGATAGATATATTCATCATCTTAACATCATCCAATTCTTCGCACTTCTGATAATGCTTTGCCTTCAAAGCAGCGTTAAGGCGGGAAAGTTTTATCAGAGATATTAGTAGTCGCAATTACCGCTAGGGCCCAACGTATGCTTGGAAGACGTAAGATGCGCTACCCAGTTTACTTTCTAATCTATGGTAAAACCGAAACTGAGTGTGTGCTGTCTGTCTACCCGATTTTAATTATGAATACGGACATACTTGCGATCAGTGTTTCGGCAATCAAATGCTGTAAAAATGGAAAGGGTGTATGCTAATAAAAATTGTAATATACTTGCTAAAAAATTACGAAGTGTGGTGAATCGTCCTAGGTGACACCCGCTACAGGCTCACGAGTTTCTTGCCAGGGGGGGGGGGGGGGGGGGGAAGAAACAGAGGAAATTGACAGGTCATGCATTTTTTTTAAATTGTTCAAGAAGGGGGGGTCACAAAAACACACGACCAAACTGGAAGACAGTCATTTTTGACCCTAAAAAAAAAGCACTTTCAGCTGTCACTGTTTCAGCTGTCTAAAAATACCTCGGCTTCTGGGGGAAAAGTACCCCAGACCCCCCCAAGATTTGAGTGTACAAGCTATTAGTACCAATAAAACAAGTATAGTTTTTTTTTCAATAAACTCTGTAGAAAAGCTTTGCTCCCTGGTTTCCTGGCTTCTTCTGTGTATCGATCAGGTGCTGGTTATGTTACGGATGTGGGTGTACAAAGGAACAGTGTGTTTATCGTATGAAACTTGATACAAGATGGGTGTAAGGAACGTTCGCGTTTTATAGAACAATTTTAACCCAACGTGTCTTTTCGATAAATTAGGCACGATTTCCCAGTGCCGCATGATGAATTTTGTCTATTTTGGGCCATTGACTCGTGAATTTTGGATCCTTGTCCCTGCACTAGGGTGCCTTCCACCCTTTGCACCACCCCTAATTGCGGCACTTATGGTAACTACCGACACAAGTGGTAACTTGTCGGTACGGAGTGCTACTTACTTAATTTGGCTACGCTAATCTTGGCTACAGGAAATCAGTTGCAAACAGTCTCAATAGGCAAAGAAAAACGTATTTTTTTTCCGGGGGGGACGGCCGCGGAAGGGATTACATTATTTTTGACCTTGAGTGGAATAGGGTCAAGATTTTTTCAGGGTCTCGAAGAGGGTTTCATCGAAAACCAGGTAGTCACATTTCCATTTCCTTAATCCCCTCCACGGCCATAAATAATGACCGGTCCCTAAAATGTCCAGTGGGAATGGTGTATGGTAAATCTGGAATTACTACCAAGATTTCCTATATTTAATAGACTTAACGCTCGGTTTCACGTAGCATGCTAGACGTGTCGTCCAAGCGTTCCGCTGAAGTGAAAGCACGAAGAACGAAAAACCCCAATCGTAGCATTGATTAGTGTTAGCGGGACGCACAAAAAAATCCTTCCGTTATTATTATTAGAGGACTATTAGAGTTACCGGTGTAGCAGCACTAAACGAACATTATTTTACGGTAATGGCGACTATTCTTGAAGTCTTCGGACGATTTACTGCTACGTCAAAGGATCATTTAACACATTTTAATGGAGAATAGAAAACGCCGTAGCGCAAACACAGTACAATACACACGTACCTTGGCTCTTCTCCTGTTTGAATATTCATGAAGTTAAACCTCCGGAGTCTAAGTTTTGACGTCGAGTGGACAAAGAGGCATCTTGTTAAACTTTAATAATTTGGTGTCAATGCAGTGTTTTAAGTTTAAAATCCGCGTATCGTGTGTCTCCAGTACCTTTCACAGTTCAATCTGCATGCTAGAGCAGTTCATTTTTGGGGTGTTGGCAGCGCGACTGGTGCCGGAATCGGCGGCTAACTGGACGAAGCGTCGAATTTCTAACGTTAAGCCTTTACATCCAGGTAGCCTTGTTACTACACTACTATATTAAAAGCCACATGAAATTCGGCCCGATTTAGTAGCATGAAGGAGGGCCCGTAGAGCCTGATGCTGTAGTGTCCTTATTATTACTGCCATATTTTGGTTCTCGATTTGGGTCGCGACCCCATGCGGTCATTATGGAACGAATGATCGTAATTACGTTCGTTGGTACCTTACAAATTACGGTGTGTGTTTTTACCTAATAAATATGCGTGATAAATACCACTCCTATCCCCTACTGCAATTAGCAAGCTGCAGCGTCAGCGTTGAAACGACCTTGCGGTGAGTACGGCCAAACCAGACTGGCTGCTCGTGGTTGCATCACGACGCGGGATAGTGTAGAAAGACGTCAAAATCGATCGATAAAAGTAACACCAACCATACTATTGCAGTAATACTGAACTTGTAGGCACGTAGTAACGCATCGCTTCGCACAATATACAGGGTGATTCAGAAAGGATGGACCAGTGCCCACAGTTTCTCCCCCATGTGCACGATCGAAATGACATTACGTAGATGTGTAGTATGGTGAGGGGGGTCATCAGCACATGTGATCAAGGCTGACCTTGCACCATCCGTTCAAGGTCATCATGACACTAACTTCTACACCGTACTTTGTACGGCACCAGTATAAACTGGAAAGTTGTAGAGAATCGTATGACGTGACTAACTGCGAAAAAATAATTTAAATCTAAACAGAATGTAAATCAGAATTTAAACTTTAAATCAGAACTTACAACAGAATTTGAAGTAAACAGAATGTAAATCAATGCGTAAATACCAAACAATACAAGTGAAAGAACGACACAGCAAACCATGCTGCGTATGCATCACGTATCATTGCCCTTGAACAACTGTGTCAAGGCTAGGTTGTCGGTTACAGTTCACGGTCGTAGAACCATGTCACAGTTCAAGTTCAAGTTCAGTTCAAGTTGAAGTTCAAGTTGAAGTTCAAGTTGAAGCTGTCGCAGAAGTTCGTTGCGGACAGAGTGCAACATGGCAGGGGTCACCGTAGCGCATGCATTGCGAATCAGGTCTGCAGATCATTGATCTCCTGTAATGGTGTTTGGTAGACCATCGTCTTGATGTGACCCCAATGGAAGAAGTCCAATGGAATTAAATCCGGTGAGTGTGGTGGCCACGCTGCAAGGGCCTTCACGACCAATCCAACGATCTGCGAAATTTGCATCGAGACATGCATGCACAATTGTACCAAAATGGGGAGATGCTCAGTCTTGCTGCAACCACACAGCTGCGTATTCCACTAGCGGTAGATCCTCGGTAAAGTTCACTACTACCTGCTGTAGTACCATATCCAAATATCGCTGAGCAGTAAGTGCACCTTGATAGAATACTGGCGCTACAGCTGTGTTGTTGTACATCCCACGCCATACATTGACACTCCATCGTTCCTGACGATGTGTCTCCCGCATCCAGTGTGGGTTGATGGGTGACCAATAGTGTGCGTTGTGGATGTTCACCACACCGTCACGGGAAAAGTTCGCCTCGTCTGTGAAGAAGACGGACTGAAGGAAGGCTGGATTGTCCTCAATCTGCAGTAACATCCAGGTACGGAACTCCACCCTACGTTCGTAATCCCCCGGTGACAATCCCTGGTGTAGGCGGAAATGGTAGGCACGGTAATGATACCTGTTCAGAACACGAACAACTGACGGTTGTGAGATACCAGCCTGTTGAGTTACATGATGGGTACTCGTAGGTGGATTTAATGCAACAAATGCGAGTACTGCAGCTGATGTGGCTTCATCCGTTGCTTCAGGAGGTCGTCCCAAGGGTGGAGCAGGCCCAATCCTACCAGTTCGTTGGTGGCACTGCACTGTGCGCAGTATGACGTTGTGCGAGGGTGTGTGATACGGAAATCGACGGCCTAATTCCCGAGCAGCTTCTCTAGCCCATCTACCACATTCTTTATAAACCACAACCATCTGAAAGAACTCCTCCTCCACAGTGTATGTTGGCATTGCGATTGGAAAAGGTTTACATACAGAATTGTACGTAGGGGGCATGTGATAGCATGGATACATTCCGTACGCTGTCTGAAGTACACTTTCCGTGAATATCATCATCGGTACCTGAGAGTTGCATACCGAGGGACCTTCGGTTCGTAAGGTGTTAAGATTCCTTTCTCGGGGTTTGGTTTGGTTGTAGCCTTTACATTCTGTTTACTTTAAATTCTGTTGTAAGTTCTGATTTAAAATTTAAATTCTGATTTACATTCTATTTTCGCTATTAGTCACGTCATGTGATTCTCTACAACTTTCCAATTTATTCTGGTAGTGAAGGAAGTACGGTGTAGAAGTTAGTGTCGTGATGATCTTGAACGGATGGTGCAAGGTCAGCCATGATCACATGTGCAGATGGCCCCCTCACCATACTACACATCCACGTAATGTCATTTCGATCGTACACATGGGAGAGAAACGGTGGGCACTGGTCCATCCTTTCTGAATCACCCTGTACATATATATATATATATATTGTGCGAAGCGATGCGTTACGGTGTACCAAAACGTCAAAATTACTCCTATCGTAATAGCTGTTGCCAATCGGTGTTTATGTCTCTGGCGCACCATCCCACTTCATATTGCATCTCGATTCAGTCACTCTGGTCCAGGGGGTCTCTTCCGAGCTTTTTTGCGTATTGCTTTTCCATTGGCTGTTGATATTGCTGGCTCTGCTGACGTCACAATGCAGCTTAACAGCTTACGCACATACGCACAAGTCAAACCAGACCGCACCAGTGACGTCACACGAAGACATTGGCGGGAAAACGACTTAATGAGATGGGGAATGACCAAACTTCCTATATACTCTCGTTCCATTCGACCTTCGTCTGGTCAAGGCCTAAGGAGTTTCATTACTTCAAACCAAGCCGACTGGGATAGAAGCAGCATATCTCGCCTATCGGCTCCATGTCATTCCACCCGTGCGCCAGGAAGTTACCACCTCTTAGCAGAGTTGTGGCGATTCTGGCAGTATTGAATCAACTGGTCTGGAACCAAGAAGCAAAAACTGCGGCTTCTCTCCCAAGCGACCTTGTGACAAGCGATGAAAGACAGCCCTGCGGATATGTATAAGCATTTTAAGCTCTTGACGTCACCTAACCTAACCAAACCAAAATCCTAAGCCCATTTATTATTCAAAATAAAAACAATCCGAAGTAACAAGGATGAATTAGATGCCAGTCACCACTTTTGTTTTTATGGGCTTGTAGACCTGCGACGAGTATGGGCGGAATTATTTTTTTTTTTTGGGGGGGGGGGGGGGCCACAGAAAATTAACATCAAAATCACGTACTTCGAACAAGAAAAATACAACTGTAATCTCAAATGGCACTTTCAGCAATCCAAATTTCTAAAAATCCCTTAGCTTTCCCAAGGGGGAATGGGGAGGGGGCACAAAAAATTAATATACAATGTTAGGTGTTTGTGCTCCTTCTCCCACTTTCTGGGAAAAGCTAAGGGATATTTCGAAACTAAGATTGATAAAGGTGCTGCCATTTGTTAATTTGTTCATTTGTGCATTTGTTCATTTGTTCATTTGGCCATTTGTGCTGCCATTTGTTCCACATTCACTGACGCGTACAACAGGAGAGGAAACAAAATTCCCCGGACTGATCCTTGCCGGAATTAAGTATAGGCCAGGACGTTACGGACTATAAGCATTATACCGTCGTTTATGCCTAACGCGGAACTCAAAAATGGCACTTTCAGCAATCCAAATTTCTAAAAAAAACCTCTTGAGTTCCCCATGAACAACGTTTTGAATTTGTCAATTTCGATGCTAACTATTTTTTTTCCGGAAATACTTTCCAAACAATCAAAAAAAAAAGGTTGTTTTCTGGCTCGCCCATCTTGTGTTAACTGTGTAAGAAGCATGGGTATTCTTGCAAGAAGTGTGAACTCAGCAAATCAAAACTGCTAACGAAGCAAACAGTCTGCATTAAAGACTGGCCTTGTAGAATACAAGATACACTAATCTAAGAAAGAAAGACAGAAAGAACGAAAAACAACTGCCCCGACGGGCACTGGCACTCGAACCCATCCTTTCCGGTAATCAAACTTTGGTAAACTTTTAGTATGTTATTCAGCACACCTGATACTACCAAAAACTGTTGAGAAACGTTTTGTAGCAATTTAACTATAGGAGTTGGGTATTTGGAGGCCATCTTGGACGCCATCTTGAAAATAGGGCATTTCCGGTTGTCAAACTATGGTAAACTTTCAGTATGTCATTCTGCACAACTGCTACTACAAGAAACCTTTTGTAGCAGTTATTTGAGAGCAAGGTGGCTTTTTTTCAAATCTGCAGTCGCCTATAGTCAGTTATAGTAATCTGTTCCTTATTATATTTGCAGGAAACTGACTATAGGCGACTGCAGATATGAAAAAAGCCACCTTGCCCTCAAATTACTGCTACAAAAGGTTTCTTGTAGTATCAGTTGTGCAGAATGACATACTGAAAGTTTACCATAGTTTGACAACCGGAAATGCCCTATTTTCAAGATGGCGTCCAAGATGGCCTCCAAATACCCAACTCCTATAGTTAAATTGCTACAAAACGTTTCTCAACAGTTTTTGGTAGTATCAGGTGTGCTGAATAACATACTAAAAGTTTACCAAAGTTTGACTACCGGAAAGGCCCGATTTTCAAGATGGCGTCCAAGATGGGTGCCAAACACCTAAGTCCACAGTTTTCATCGTAGAAAAGTAAAGGTGTCTACTCCTATGTTTTTATGGTCCTAGAATTCATTTATCACATCTAAATTATAAAAATATGTTATTTATCCTTAGTTTACAAAAAATAATCATATTATCAATGTTAACATATTTACAATTAGTCGCTGTCACATTCTTCTTCTCAGATTCATTGAATTGATTTTCATAATTGTCTCTTTAGCAATTCATGTCTCGTCCAGCGACTGCATTGTTTTTCTCGACAGGCGGTTTTGCAATGTAGCTTGCAGAAGATTTTGTGGTGCAACGGGTACATAACTGGTACATACTAATTGTCCAATCGATTGTGATACTGATTGTCCCCAATCGACCACATTCATATCACTGTTTTTTTTTTCCCGATCCAAACCATGATTTGGTAATATACTCTGAAGCTGTGATATTTTGTTGAGAATTTGTAGGAGGAGTGACGAATAACGCCACAGAAACAGCAACAGAGGTTGTCGGTAGAAAAGAGGATTTTCTATCCACACCTTGCAACAAACAGGTACTTATTAAACTGGTGACGGAAGAATTGCGGCAAAGGGGCCACAGACTTATCGATGCATCAGTTGATGCAGACATGGACAACGTCAAGGCAGCTGTCCAGTCATCAAAACACCATCCAACGACATTGATAGGAGAGGATACAGATTTAGTCATCCTTTTATATTATGCACGACTAAACAATGAGGACTGTATTTTCGTTCAGACAGGTGCAAACTTCATAAGGTATATGACATCAGTGAAACGAGGCGAGTACTGGGCGGTTATGTGAAGGCAAACCAAGCAGTGCTACACAAAAATACAAACAACGTTTCGAAAATTATCAATTTTCGTCATTAGGTTAGCAATAAAATTAAAGCATGGCAAAAGCCACTAAGTCAACCTATATTAAAAGCATAAAACAGACAATTAAAACGGATAAAAACCACCAATTTCTCCCCTCAAAAGTGGCAGAAATGGCAGCCGAAAAGCAACGACCCACCTGCGCCGTTGGATGCCACGTCGCAAGACAAGGTGTATGCAAATCGGGGTCACGTGTTTCAAAGGTGTGATGCATTCGTTATGTTGGTTTTACAATATGCCTGGCAAAAGAGTCGAGTTTAAGTGATTTAATTACAGGAAAATATTCTTTTAGAAATTTATTATCTGGGACTAAGTGGTTATGTACAGGTGCAGTACTGGGCAGTAACACGTGTTCACTACTGTCGTTGCGGTGAACGAACGATTCAGAACTGCGCAAATCTGTTTCTGCTCCAAAATCAAACAAAATCTATTATAAAAGAGCTGTGTAGCAAAATAATGACAGTCTTGTTTGGGTGCAGAAGTACTGATTCCTTTCCCTCTTTGCACTACCAACTCTTCAATAAAAAAAAATAGTTTCTTCGATATTATTCCTTACTGCAGACAGCCTACCTCCTATACTGAGCCCTCGACAAAATACAACAGCTTCGCAGTATATTACCAAAACAGGGTTTGTATTGAAAAGAGCAATAACATGAATGCGATCAATCGGGGGTTAATGCTCGTGGACAATCAGTACATACCAGTTATGAGTAATAAATCCATTGCACCGGAGAGTCTTCTGCACGTGCTACATTGTAACTGCCCAACCGCCTGTCGAGCAAAACAATGCAGTTGCACGACGAGGTATGGGCTACCATGGAACGTCTGCTTGTGGACCGTGCCAAACAGACTATTGTAAAAATCAATTCAATGAATCTGTTTGGGCAGTACTATATGACGCCACGATTCCTTCCAACACAAGTGCAAAACGTATGGATATCACTCTTGTTGAGTTTACACGGTTGAGAGTCTACGAGGGGGATATTTACGTGTTTTTTGCACTCGTAGTCGTACAGTCTGTTTCCTGCAAACATAATGTGGAACAGACTATAGTAATGTGCTCTATCCACTCCTGTTTTACCCGAGCGAATACTAGCTGCAGGCTTCAGCCGAGATAAATAACTGTTCATTCTTTCTCAATGGGGACCTAAAAGGCCACAAACATGCACAAAGAGGAAGACACCTTGATCTTTCCTCCACAGTGTGTGAAGGCCAATAAGCAGTTGTTTTCCCGCCTTGTGTACGTTTGTGGCCTTTAGGTCACGACTAAAAAAGCTTGAATAGCTACTTAGCTCAGTTGGAGCCTGCAGCCAGTAATCGCTCCGGTAACGTAGTTGATAGAGCGACCGGCTAGTAAGGGGATGTCCTGAGCAGTCCCACTTGGGGCAGGTGCTCTTTCTTTCTTTCTCAAATTAGTGAATCTTGTATCCTCACAAAGCCAGTCTTTAAAGCAGACCGTTTGGGTCGTTTACCGTTTACCTTGTTATTTATTCTTTACTGAACCGCTAGTGCTAAATCCTCAGCACAAAGGAGGTTTTAAAGAACACATCTTTAGATGTTTTCAAGAACATGTTTTCGTGTTATTTTTAAGTTCCTTGATAGTTCTACCCCTTTATTGACCCTTATTCTACACATTGAGATTAAAATGGTTTACCATGTGGAAGAACTAGCCAACCAGACCCGAACAATACAGCAGTACCACTTACTTCTGAACCATTAAGGAAGCTCCTTTTTAACTTAGACATTCGCATATAGTTAACAAAAATCACGACATCCCCGATATCCCGTGTTCAGATTCTTGTACTGGCCAAACAGACCGGCAGTTCTGAAGTTTCTCTGTTCCCACAAGTCCAACTTCAGATTGAAATTTAAAAGCAACTCCCTTGTCCAACGTTTTTTCACAAACCGGAAACTCTGGCCGGAGTATGATTTGATGCTTTTATCGAGTGTGAAGTCAAGTCGTGGCCTGCCTCCTGTCGTTCGTACCTGCAAGGTGCCCTCTTGGTTTTTGCTTACTGCCGCACCAAGAAGAATGTGCAAAACAAAACCCCTTCTACTGGGTATCATTTTACCCAACAGCCTTGCACTGCGATTACAACCAAAAAGTAGTGGGTCTTTATTTGCCTGCATCTAAAACAATACGTCTGATTCAGACGGAAACGGTAGGATGCAAAGAACCTAGGCGGATAGTAGACAGTGGACCGCCAAAAGTCCTAGGCTAGAACTTTGGGGCCCGGTTCTGGCCCACTGGCCTCCAAGTAGAGGCGGAATCGAGATGGTAGTTCAGGGAGAACCGGGCAAGTCCAAGAGAAGGCCCAATGTGAGAACTGGCGTACTTACCATCGTAAAAGACACGCCACCTGCAAGGGGCAGGCGGACAGCGAGTGCGGTCCATAAGAAGCAACGGGCGGAACCAGAGCCCTGTGTACGACTTCCAGGTGGCTATATGGCAAGTGGAATCGTCGCGACGCCAACAGAGCGGTCCTCCTCACGGACAGAAGGCCCCCCCCCCCCCCCATAATCGTTGGTCAGGAAAGCGAGAGGGCAAAGCAGGAAACACTGCAAAAGGCGGAGGGCGTTGGGGTGGACCGCCACAGCCCTGACCGGCATAGAAGAGGTTGGCCGACGAAAAAGTCCGCACCGCAACAGCCTGCGACAGATGCACCGGTCGAGCCAAAATCGGCACAGAAAACGGCCTGAAACGACGGGCAGGCCCGAAGTCGCATCGCCTAGCAGGAACAGCCGGAACTATGCAAGGCCGGAATCGTTGGAAGAGTCGGCAACAGCCAGAAGAACCGGTGGGACCACAAAGGAACTGGAACCAGAGGCGGATCGCTAAGTCCGTAACGACGAGAGGAGAGCTCAGGAGCAACCACCACGGCGGCTGCCCTAGAAAGAAAGATGGTTGTTGTGCTCTGCTGTTTTCTGCTTATATAGAGGGACCCGGTTCAGGTCATACGCAGTGAGGAGGTTACGAGCCCGGCAGGGAAGACAACATTCAAGCAGGGGGAAATAAAGCTCAAAGGGGAGAAACTGATAAATGATTAAACAGGTAATGTTATATATTCGTTGTATAAAAAAACTATTGCAACGACTTTGTACGCCCGTCGCTTTTTTCAACGTCAGAACGGTACCAGATAAAGACGACACGGCTTTACTATTATATTCAGTGACCAAAAGTTAGTTTAAAAAAACACAGCTAATTAAACCATCGCTGCTTCTTTATAGCTAAGGCTTTCTCGACGTAACTAAATGAAATACATTTGATCGTTGCATTTAAACCTTAAGGCCGGCCACACACCAAATGCAACAATTGTCTCACGACAAAACGTCACGAGACGTCGCATCTGGTGGAGAGACCCCATAGCCTTTCTGCAAAAAGAGCTTCGCCTTGTTGTCGTCAGACGCCTAAAGATACATAAAGACGTCTCGCGACAACATCTCATCCAGTGTGTGGCACTTAACTCATTTCTATGGTTGTGGAGACATCTGCAGCAAGGTGAGACACGTTTCGACAAAATGTTTTGTCGGGCGACCAAATGTCTAAGAACAACATGCAACCGTAAAAACAAACTAATTTCGGTAACGACACACATAAGCTTCATTTAAAATAGTCTGGACGTAAAGCTCGAACCAAGTTTTCCCTTAGCCGTTACTTACGAAATGAAAACTGCAGTTAAAAAAAATTAGGCCCAAAATCATCTTACCACAGCAACGACAAGTCGCTGCTGGCTTCATCAATAACACAATACTAGCGGAGTCGCTCGCTTCGCTCGCTCATTCCGAGTCGTCTCGCTACGGTCGAGGAGCTTTCATGCTGCAACTCTTGTGTTGCTGACAGACATGTTTAAAACGATCAAGAAAATGGTCAGTACGCAGAGTGCAGTACGCGTTTTTCGTAAGGTTTCATTGCATAAACTAATGATAACCATAATCATTCCAACAGTCTGGCCATCCGAGAGCTACGTGCACTTCGATCCACGCTTCGAATAATTTCTTTGGTTCCAAGAGCATCGCAAAATCATGTGCTGATTATTTCGACGTAAACTAATTGTAATTATTGCTCACAGTTCGTCCATCACATTCCTAAGCGCGCCTGCCTTTCATCTATCATTCAAAACATACGATTTGTTTGTTTGCACATTTGTACGTCTTCTCCTCCAGAAGTAATCCCCTATGAAGGTGAGAGATGAAAGATTGAGAGAGATCAAAGCGAGACACACATTGAAAAAGTTTTCTTTACGTGGAAATCGCTCGCTCTGCTTGCTCAATCCACGCACCACCGTGCTTCAGAAACACGAACGTTTGGCGCCCTTTTAAAACCAGGTTTCGATGCATCAAGTCAGTTGATACAAACCAATTTTGTGTTACGTATCTCTGTGTGTTACGTTGCAAAATAAGTCGTCCGTTTAGGTTATTTTTTGCGTGCATCCTTCTCCAGATCATCTCAGTGCGTAACAACAGTAGCTTCAACACGATCCATGATTCATGTGATTTCTATGTACTGATTATTGTACTGATTATTTGGACGCAAACTAATTGCAAATGTTGCACAGTTCGTTCGTCACATTCCTCAGCATATCTACATTTCACCTACATCATTTCAAACTACGATTTGTTTGTTTGCACGTTTGTACGTCTTCTCCAAAAGTAATCCCCTACGAAGGTGAGAGATGAAAGATTGATAGAGCAAAGCGAAACACACATTGAAAAGGTTTACTTTACGAGGATATTGCTCGCTTTGCTCGTTCAATCCACGCACCTCAGTGCTTCAGAAACACGAATATTTGACACCAAACCTATTTTAAAACCAAATCTATTGTTTTGATTTTTCCATGCATCAAGTCAGTTAATATAAACCCAAATTTAAGATTTATAGTAGCAGGACCCATGCACGGTGGCTTGAGTCTCCCGGTCTTAGCCTCCTCCCCTGGTGTTTGGTCTTCATAAGTAAATTGCGTATGCAATACTTCATTCATTAATAGACTGTACCTTCAATTTTACTCGCCCTTCCTCTTCCCCTCGTACTCTTTCCTTCCTTTTTTTTTGCACCCCCCCCCCCCCCCCCACCCCCAGACCCGTATTGCAAGTGAATCTCCGTGATTGTCTCACGGTCATAGCCTCTCTCTGTGTTTGGTCTTCTTAGGAAAGTCAATCAAGTTTGCAATATTTCAGTAGGACCCCCAGACCAAGAAAAGAAAATGCTAAAAGAAACCCGTATCACTGAGAAAGTCAGCATTCAGTACGCACAGTACGCAAGAACGCTCCCTGCTGCAAGGTAATCTCCGTGATTGTTTCCATCAACCTTAGAAACAATTCACGTTGGCACCACGCACCACCAAATTGTTGCAAG
>JAHWFP010252836.1:0-66592 GCA_023313725.1 Lithobius niger
TTCTTTGTAACGTATTATTTACACGTTAGAATTTTTTTTAGAAGCTTAGTCAGTGGCTGAAACAGGGGCCCCGACTAAGTCAGGATCCACACATACAAATTCAAGGACTTTCAAGGACCAATATAACTTTTTCAAGGATCTTTATTAACAAATTTGCCATCTTATTCTACACTAAAATGTTCATATTGTAATAATGAGCGTGATGGGGGAAAAAAAGGAGCAGAAAAAAAATGACGTAGGACAATAAAATGTTGTGGAAGAAAGCCGAAGAAAAAAATTGTTTCGTGTGTTATTTTTTTTTTATTTTATTTTTTTTTGTAGTTTGTTGTTGTAGATGAGGTTAGAGCTGTTACCTTGGCTCGAATTTCACCAGGAACAATGTAACGGCGGACGCTACGTCGGCTTAGGTGCTTGTAACGCCCCCGGTTTCCCTGGTGTACGTGGAGTTTCAGCTTGAGGTTAATCGGTGTTAATGACGACTTTTTACGTTATTCAACACAGCATGGACACTGACCCAGCATGGGGTTTGGAGCGCCGGTCCTAATTAAAGGGGCCTAACCTTAAACTGTCGGTATCGCTGCCACCAACGGTGGATTTAACTGTTTAACTAGCTAAAATCTAAAGATGGGCTACATATTTAATTTTACACTAAAATACAATTCTAGCAAGTCTAGCAAACGACTGAAGCTTAAAACTCCTGGTTTTATTTTTGCGACAGAGAATGAAAGTACACTTTACATTAAGGTTTGCTTCTGAAAGCTTCTGAATACCAATTAATTAAATAGGCAACAAGTTTGCATTTACAAAAAGTAGCAAGTTTGAATATACACTTAGTATTTCACAAAATCAGACAAACACCCTTGGTTTGAATAAAAGTTAAATTTTCACATTAGAAAAAGTAAATCATGAGTGCTCCCGGAGACACCCGCAAGACTTGACAGCCGCAACTGATTAAAGTCTATCCGACAGTATGTTTCATATGATCAACCGTCCACAGTTATGTTTCTAAGTTTTCCAAGTACAAAAAGATCAACCTCCCTTAGTTCCCTCGAGAACTGTTCTAAGTAATAAAAAGCCCGGCAATTTTACACTTAGGCATCAGTTTGTTTCAATTTGACTTCCACAAAGATCAAACTGTCATTTAGTTTAGATTAAAAATCCATTTAAAATAAACTGGAAAAATTTGGTTTTTAGAAAGAGAACCACTCTGACGTTATGGGGAGAGGAAACCTAAGATGCCGCTACAGGCGTCTCCACCATAATATTCTCTAGCTAGAGAGTTAAAGTTACGATTAAACTAAAATTTAGAATGTGGGGGTCCTAAATTAAACTTTCAAAAGCTAAACTATAACATACGAACCACTACCATCGTGACCGGCATGGCATTCTCCGGACATGGCGTCTCCACTCCCGACTGGCGTGACCCTTCTCTAGCTTGAGATCTGTGAGCTGTGCTGTGGATGCTTTGAGCTGGGGGGTTTTTATGCTGGAGAGGGGGGAAAGCGCGGACGTCGAGGATAGCTGCGGGGGTCTGATTGGCCGAGAGCCTCGAGAACAATGGAAAGTGGGAGGAGAAGTCGGTTGAACAAAGGAACTGGGTGCAGAGCCGTTTGAAGGAGTAGGGATGGAAAAGACTAGCCTGTTTTGAGTTTTACTCAGTTGAACTTTCGGAAATAGGCCTTTATTTTGAATTATTGGCTACGGATTCCATATTTACATGATTGCAACGTGATTTGGCTCTTGTTAAAGCTTATTACTTGGCTTTGGGTAATGCATAGAACATTACTATTAAATTAAACAAGCTTTAACGGTAAACTGCAGTGTTAGACACCACAACTAGTTTTGGCTGGGGAGGGGGGCAAAATTGGGTAATTCGACGTTTTTGCACAGTTTGACTTTCGGATTTGGTTTGAACAGATCTTTTTAAGAATTCTTTTAGTGTTTAATAGTAGGTCAAGCTATTCGTAGGTTTTGGGTAGGTCTCAGTCAGGTCGGAGGAGAACTAAAATAAACATATATACACTGAAAAATTCGTGTCCGGTAGAATGCCAGGTCGTAATACGTTTATACGTTTGGACATATGATAGTGTTTCTGGGGGTAAAAGAATATAAATAAAGTATAAATGCGGTTAAATAAACTAGCTAGTTGAATGCTATAACGCATTAAGTTACAGAGAACATTTAACGTTTAAAATTTTAAAGTTAAAATTCGATCGTTGTGGAAATTTTTCATATAGATTGCGGCCGACAAACACAATAAAAAATATCACACTTCAAATTGGTTGTCTGTATAAATCCTGTTACAATACACTAAGCTAGTCTTGTTCGGGCTTTTTGCCCTAAAAGAAAAGGATAAAATACAAATATAAAAGTACAGAGTTTCATAATGGCGGTCATGACGAAACTGCGATGTGGTGAGTTTGAGGTGATCTTCAAACGTAGTTTTATGGTTCTTCCCGGTGGAAAGTCCGGATTTGGTCTTCCCCAAGAGTCTTGTATTTGGACAGGCTATTAAACGTTGAAGAGTTTGTGGAAATCGGACCATTATTGCGAAAACGGCCAAATATGCCTCGGCGAGGCATTTGGTGCCTCAAGAAAAAAAAAAACAATTTTTTTGAAAAACATGTGTTTTTCGGTGGCGCTCGATTACAACAATAAAGAGTTTCACCACCAGAACAACTTTTTTCTTTGGCTTTTTTCCATCGACTTTTTTACACCAGTGCCCCCGCGCCCGCCGATGTTTTATAGCCTGGTGAACAACTGATAAAGCTAGTACTGCAACAAAATTACAAAAATAAACAGAACCTTTTGCGACAAACTTACAAATTACTGAAAAAAATTGCAAATTTGTCTTTATCTTGCTCAAAGCTAGGAGGGCATGTGTTATGAAATGTGTAATTTTTCAATTTTTTTTATCCAGGTAATTTAGATTTCTTCCCTTTACAGAATTTTTTAGCATGTGTTGAAACATTTTTTTTCCCGTTTCTTTAATCTGTTCACACAACCGTATTTCTTTTTTTTTTTACTGCATTTTCCTTGGAGTCTACAACAATTTAACTTTTTAGTAAAATGCTTTCTAAATAACAGTCTTGATTTATTTTTTGGAATGGATATATTGGCAGTTTGTTTTTAGTTAATAAATTCTAGCCCGTTAACACATTTTTATTTTTATTTTATTTATACGTATTTATGCAAAAATTAATTAAATTATGCTGGCTGTGAACAAGACTTAACAATACAAGGTAAGAAACGAATTATTGGGCTACTTTGTAAATATTACTGTTATCTTACGTTTAAAATTCTAAACAAGGCTAGTAACAGCATCGTCCTAATTTATACCATAAGTAAACCACTGTCCTGTCAACACCTACAGCCACGGATTTATAGTGTGGAATTCGGGCAACAAATTTGATCATAGCCTACAACTAAACAAGTCTAAAATAAACTTAAATATGTCCTTTAAATTGTTTCTAGCTGCAGCTTACATTGTCCTCTACATGTGGGAACCAATATACAAACTTTATTCCCCAAGTTAAATCACGCAAAAAATTGTTTTAAAAAGGATTAACTAGCCTGTGTTCGCGTAGATTGCAATGCTGCTAGTTCACGGATTCCATTGCAACGCGCTCTTCCCACCAGCTGGCGCTGTCGTCAAGCGGCACGCTCCCTCCCGTAGAGAAGCATTTGACTGTCGCATCTGCCTAAACCTAAACTTTCTAATCTGTGGTTTTAGCGTGTTTTAATAATTTTTTTTTAAATAAAAAAAAACGTTTGCACACGTTTTCGTTATGATTTTTGGAACCCTAACGACGAAAGGAATCGATAGGTAGGTGAATTAAGTCAATAGCGTGAAAAGTAAAGTTTCCAAACAATTACCAGAAAAAGTTTATAACAACTACAATTTGAATAAATATGCATAGTATTTTGAAAACAATAACAACAAAATTATTACAATATCAACAAAATAATGTTGATTACCTTTAGACGGGCAATTTTAGAGACCTAGAAGGCAGTCACAAAAAGAAAATCTGGCTACAAAATAAAATAATTAGAAAATATATAAATAATGTATACGCAAAAGTTTATGTGGAATTTGGTTAGACCATTCAGATTCATTTGGTAAAAAAGATGGAGCATTTACACTTGGCCTACAAACGAATACTGCCAATTAGTATTACTCGATACAAACGGGTCAAGTGAGTTTTTAAATAAGTTGACATTTGGGGCCTCCATGTTGGAGTAATGCGTTCCAATAAGAAATAATTCAGTGTAAGAAAAAACCTCTGGTTTGATTTTTATGAATTATTGGTTTAAGAAGTTTTCGTGAGTGACCTCTAGTGTAGGTCACACGGGTGTTTGTGAAATGCGCATCATACAGGGCCTTCGAAAACCCCAAGCCAAACTCAACTAAACTCATCCAGTCCGGCGGCAGAGCCGGGTTAGCTCATGGGCATTATGTGTGTTTAGCGGTACCAAACTGCCTTCAGATGGTTGAGTTTGAATTGGTAGTTATCGAAGGCGCCCAAGATTGGGCCCAGCGAAACTAGAGGTAAGAATTTTAAAAAGGGTTATCAGGTTACCACGCATAAGACGCCACCATATAGAATGTAGGTTTAAATGCTGAAGCTGCCTGAGATAAGAAAGATGCCTGATAACTTCCACATTTTTGGTCACTCGTCGCTGAACTTATTCCAATGCAACATGACGCTTTAGGCTATTAGGATTGGAAACCACAACTCAGATGCATATTTGATGATCGAACGACTGAGTGATAAGAATAGCTTTAAGTAAATGTTTGGATGTCTAGATGTAACGATAACGATTAATCATGAATACAACTAGCGTAGCTTTAGGGGTTCCCAAAACTGGCGGGGTCGTGCAAATGCTCCTTGAGCTTTCACATTGTGATAACACACATATTAATAATATGATTGTCAGATTTTAAATCGTTGTCAATAAGGATGCCAAGGTTGACAGCATCCGGAAGGTCAGGAAGGGGATTATAACCACAATAATAAGTGTGGTTGGGGATGTTAAAACCGAAATGTAATATACCAGATTTTTGGAGATGATGGGAAGGTGCCACTACCTTTACCAAAAATACAGGTTGTCGAATTGTTTCTGAAAGTTTGCCATGTCTTGAGGTGAACATACGACATGTTTAGATTTTGTATCGTCAGCAAATTTGCAGAGAGAGTCGGTTTGAGAAGAGCCAAAAACAGTTAAAGAAAATCAAGAATAATAGAGGACCAAGCACTGATCCTTGTTTAACTCCACTTGGGACCGGAGAACTATCCGAAAAGAACCCAAAATTAGTACCTGTTGTGAGTGAGTTTTAAGTCAATATTAATCCAGTTTCTGATCGGGCATGCAATGCCAAACATAGTGAAGGAGTGAAGTAACAATAAGGAATGGTTAACTTTGTCGAACGCCTTCATGCAATCTAAATAAATTGCGTCTACAGGAATGTTGCAGTCAGGGGAGAAAAATACTGTGGTAGAAGGCCAACAGGTTTGTGGTCGTGGAGAAATTAGCACGTAAGCCATGTTGGTTTGGGTTTATCAGTTTATGACAATTTAGAAATCCAATAATATGTTCGGCTAATACAGATTCAAACATTTTGCCTAAATGACACGTAATATTACTCACAACAAAAATACGCAACACCAAAAAATCTGTAAATCTCAGACGAATTTTCGGTGGCTAATTTTCTGCAACCTTCGTCAGGCCAAGCCCAGAGTTCTGTTAACAACATCAACTACAAATGTCAACGGAAAAAAACAAATTTGAATTTGGCAATTTTCTCAGTGGGACTTGGCTCCTAAAAAGCAGCATTAGCTGTTGGAGGTAGTGCCCTCTTCCTGTGTTGTTGTAAGGAATGGTTTCCACTGGATTTTGAGTTGGTGTATCAAGTGTGGGGTGGCAAACTGCATAATTTTGTTCTGTAAAATAGGGATTCCAGTGCTTGCAGATGATCTTCTTTTCCAGAGTTCAAATGCAGAAGCACTTTCGTGCTTTCCCAGTCTATGCTGTGTTGGGTCTTTACACTGTGTGCTGCAATGGCGCTCTTCTTCAGGTCTGCGTGGCAGTTGCTTGCATATGCTCCGATATTCGTTTACTAACTCTGCGTTTTGTTTCTCCCACGTACCCCCCTGGGCAGTCTTTGCCGGGAACCCAGTAGACGGCCGACCTGGTGGGAGGTAGCTTCACTGGGTCATCAGCTGCTGCTTGTTTTGTTGTAATGGAAGCAGGTTGGGGTACTAGGTTTGGCACATTTCTCTTTGATCGAGTGTTGTAGCAATGAGTCGTGTCATGGTCTGGTTGCAAAGACATCATGGTTGTTGTTGCAGCAGCAGCCTCAGCACTTAAGGTGTCATGAGGTTCCCCTGGGTATCCACTATTCTGGCCATTTGGTGCACTTTCATTTTATTCAGAATCTTCTTGATGTTGGGAGGATTCTTGAACCAGCATTACATTGACGTTTGTAGTTGATGTTGTAAACAGAACTCTGGGCTTGGCCTGATGAAGGTGGCAGAAAATTGGCCACCGAAAATTCGCCCGAGATTTACAGACTTTTTGGTGTTGCGTATTTTTGTTGTGACTATTTTCCCCCCAAAACCAAAGTAAAATAGCAGTGATGTCGATCTATAAGACGTAATATTAATTGGTGTATAGTTTCGAAGGTCGGTGTGAAGATCTTTCTTGAAGTTAGGTGTAATATAGGCTTTGCGCCAAATTTTGGGAACAAAGCTAGCTGCCAATATATCATTAAAAATGGGAACAAGAACAGGAATCAATACATCTCTTCCAGCGATCAAAAAAATCTGATGGTATACCGTCTGGTCCAGCAGAAGCATGTGGTTTTAGTTTGGAAAAAGCAGTCATCAGATTAGCGGGAGTAAAAACGAGTGGTGGTAGCCTACACACACGGAACATTTTTAAACTCGAGGAAAAATCGACACCGGCTCAAATGAGTAGTTTTCTGCAAAGACAATGCATAATAAATTTGCCATTAGTGAGGGATCAGAAATTAAAGTTTGTGATGACGAAAAAAGTGGACCGATGCATGGTTTAGAAATATGGTTGGATTTTACGTACTTGAAAAATATTTTTGAGGAATGCCTTGATTCTTGGGCTAATTGTAGTTCGTACGTTTTTTTTCCCTGTTTTAATGCGATTTGAACAATATGGTTTAGTGGTAAATAGTCATTTAGAATGGCACGGTTTCCAGACCTTCTGTAACCAGCCCATAATTTGCACCTTTTTTTTTATAGTTAGAACCTGAGAGTTCAGACATCCAAATTGGACGATTAACTTGTTTACGAATTAGTGGTATACTCAATTGACGTTATGGTATTGGAAAGAAAATTCTGTAACTTGTTCTAAGTGCAAAGATTTTTATAAGGCATTTGATTGAGAATGAAAGGCAGTCGCTTATAATTTAGGTTAGTTGTGGCTTGATTTTGTGCATCTTCGGAATAATCAATTTTGGATAGGAGTATGTCATGGTCCTAGTTTCCTAGTTTCCTAGTTTACCTACGTGCTCCAAGGATTAGACTATCGTTTAATCATACGAAAAGACAAGATCAAGGATCGAACCTCCCCTAGTAGGTTTTTGCACATGCTGGGTCAAATTTAAAGCCAGGATGGGTTTCTAAGAATGGGGCAACTTCGTTATCAATAGTAAAAAAATACCAATTTATGTTCCGAAAATTAAAATTGATTAATTAAAGCCAAATAAAAGTAGATTTGCATTTTTAAAGTTATTTAACACAGAAAGAAGGGTTACATTATTTTCGAAAGTAGAATTTGGAGAACGGTAAACAACACCAATAATACAAGAGTGAGAGCCTAGCATCAGTCTGATCCAGCATGAACTTTCGAAATCGCTGTCAACAACCACTGTCGATGCATGTAATTCATTTTGGACAAAGATAGCTACACCACCTATCGGGTTACCAATTTTATCACAGCTATCAATCAGGGTATAGCCTGGGATATTGTAGTCTGGCCTACCAGGACGTAGCCAGGTTTCTGTAAATGCCAAAACATGGGGGTGGTACAACGTGGTGAGGTCCTCAACTTCAACAAATTTATTACACAACGATTGGACATTAGTGTAAATAACGATTATTTGTTTGTTGCCTCTGGTGCGACGGCCTTGCAAGCTGGATTGCGGAACAAAATCTAAAGGGGCAGCAACCGTGTCAAAGGGTTTAGAGGTAACCTGGGGTATTGTACTGTCAGTCGTTTGAGGAGTTCGTGGAATTATTCGTGTTGTAGAAATTGAGGGTGGATTTGAAACAAGGAAGGTGGCTGAGCTTATTTGGCTGTGTTGGTTTAAAGTGGGTAGTTGAGAATTTTGTGATTTTTGGGTTACTTGTGAGGGATCATTTGCCTTACGTAGGATGGGAACAATTTTACCATTGCGAATACCAACCAAGTTCCCTTGTGAACGCTGATGTGCTGCTTCAAGTCTCAGCTCTTTGTCCTGCCTTTGCTGCTCCTTTGTGAGATCTGGCTTTATAAATACTTTAGAATATAAAGTGTTAAGACTTCAGAATTTTGGCATTTTTAAACAACAACTGTTTCATTTTAATATTAGGCAACATGACTCTAAGGGGCCTAGTTTTATTTTGGTCGTACGAACCCAAACGTGCGTATGTAACATTTTCCGTTGGCGACGGGATTTGCAAGCACTTGAAAAGTTCTTGTAGATAATAGGCTGACTGATCAATTGCGTCGTCATCTTTAAGATTGAAAATTACTACATTGTTTTCACGTTGAAACCGGTTTTTAAATTCCACGACCGATAATTCTAAACCGATAATGTGGTGGCTATTCGTGTGCGGTGCGTGTTTCTGTTGGTTCTGATCGAAACCGATTCCGACCTTCAACTTTATAACTTTTGTAAAAAAAAGTGAATACCTTTTCCCGTTCGTGCTTACCTTGCACAGTATAAGCAGGGACAGGAGCTAATAATGTAAATCATACAGTGTGAATGTTCATGTTTGAAGTTCTTGCGCTTCATATTCCGTCCCTTAATTGTCACCAGGTCATTTGGGATAGAAACTGTGGGTTTCGTTGCCCGGATCCGGGCCAGTAGATCTTATTGTATTGACGGGTGTTCAGTGGTAGTTGATGTTATGGAGGACTAAAAGCAGGACTAAAAGGCCGGCACCCTTACGAACTGGTATTGATTCAGGAGGAAAGACTCATGATTTCTACCCTAATCTGCCATGGCTTAAAAAGAAGTCATCTGCTTCGCCAATTCACGTTCATGGAACGCTGTTGCAAGCGGTGGTGACTCATTTAACTGGACTAATTGTAGCGCGAGTAGTATTTTTTAGCACCTATCTATTGGGTTAAAACTTAACGGTGTATTTTCAACGTGGGTTACCCCAAAAATAGTTACTTACGAACGAAATATAGAACGTGCGGCAATGTTATCATGGACACTCTGTCTAGCCCTATGGTCTCTGCTTTATGTTGCTCCTGGTAGGGAAGTTGCCTTTACAGCTGCCGCCACCACGTTAACCCAACGCCGTCTTCTATAATGACAAACCTTTTCAACTAACATTCCCGGCAATGCAAAAAGTGGGTTTATGACTGACTCTCCCAGGCAGGGTAACTGTGATTGCTTGAGTCGAACATTTTTTTTTTAATGGTTTAGTTATTTTTTTGTTTTGTTTTAGTAACTTCCGAGTAAAATAATGGCACTTTCAAATTCGAAGATAGTAACAAACATATCCCGTGCCGCCACAATGTTTTGCCTCCTGAGACAACAGAGAAGCTTGGCAACAACCGCTTGCATCCAACTACGAGTCACTTGTCAACTTTGTAAGAAGAACACTGCAAGAGAACCCATGGAGGCACTAAAGGCTAACCCTTATTTTGAAAAATATGCCGGTAAAATTGCTACTCTGCAACAGTAAGTTAAAGAGTTGGTGTCATGTATGCTAGTGGATAAGCATTCACCAGTGTTTGTTGCCACTTGCCCAATGGCCGATAGAGAATTGGCTGCTGGCGACTTCAGATGTATTACTCACCAAGCCAGCAATTTAAAACAAAGGTTTGGTATTCAAATTGTATATTCAACTCTAAATTGGCAGACGGACAAAGTAGAATTTAGCCATCGGTTTGCAGCTTTTGTGATGAGAATTTTGAATGCTGTCTAGTGCAATGGTTTTCAACCTATGGGTTGCAACCCCAAATAGGGTCGCGGAAAAAAAATAGTTTACTTTTTAAAAATCTTTTAATCCTATCTTTTCCTCTGAAATTTAATTGTAAAGTACTTTTGTCTCTTCTACAATCTAATTTTTATTATAATCTCTCCATTCTAACAACTATAATTCTAATCTATATTGTATAATTCTATAAAATATGAGGTCTATTTTGTTTTTTTTATGAGCTAATGATGATGTTTAAAATGCTTAAAATAAAAAATAAAGCGTTGGCTTCCCGGGGCTCTGCCCTGGACCCCGCTGGTGAGCTCACAATGCTCCCCCAGACCCCTCAGTTGTGAAACCGACGGGCGAAGGAATTTACTTGGGAGGGTGCGGCCGCGGAAAAATTTTTTTTGGGGGGGGGGGTCGCGGTTTGAAAAAGGTTGGGAACCACTGGTCTAGTGTAAAAGATTTAGAGCCCGTGAACTGGAACTACAAAATGCTAATTTTCTACTGTAAGAGGTGAGTGCAAAAATGGCAAGGTGGTTTTGGTGTCTAGGTGCTTCAACGTACAAAAATTGTTATTAGCCCTATTTCTTAGTAGGCTTATGTCTTTTATTGGTAAGTTATTATTTCTTCAGTGATGGGTTAGCTTGAAAGCTAAAAAAAAATCTTAACCTAAATGAGTTGATGGGCTTTATTTGCCAGGTCCATTGCATGTGCAAGTAAACACAGAACAAAGTGCAGTGACATGTATTGATCGGAAGTTGACTGCTAATTACAGTTTATAGTAGTATTAGGTTTCTATGCTATGAAAATATACATTACCTGTAAATTTTAGCATCTGCTCGCTAACCCCGAAGAGCGGGACTGCTCTTCCCTTCAAAGGTATCTAAGCGCAAAACGTGCAAATAGTCATCGTTTATTCTCTAGCTCCAACTCCAACTCCCTCGACCGTGCACTTTATGTACTACGAAAGTGAACACAAAAAGCAAGGATTGAAGCAAGGATAGCTACAGAACAGGGTGCTGTCATCGATATGTTCTTCTCCGACTAACCCTGGCTCCCATAAAGCACCATCGACTTCTGGTTTGCCTCGGCAACCGTTTGATCTTCCTGTAGTGATCGACTGAATGACTGTCATTTTGGTGAACTCCGACGAACATCACTGGCGAATGGACAAATGAAGGAGAATGAAGCGAAAGCAGCCTGCCGGGGTTTGACACCGCTAATCTGACATCTGCGTCTCACCCACCTCTACAACCACTCAACCTTCACCAATGTCGGTCGCCACTCGCCAAACGGCAAGGAAAATTGTAGCGTTTGGCGGCTTGGTTTTTAAGGCCACTCGCCAAAATGGTGACTGATTAACAAACCCTGATGCTTAAATTGTCATATCTCGGGAACCGTGCGCAACAATTTGTGGTTTGCGGCATTATGTTCAGAATTATAAGGGCTCTCCAACCAAGTCTGCATTACTGTTGCTAGCCCCTTTAGCTGATTCGAAAGTTAGATTAATGCAAACAATATTTAAGCATTAAGTAGCAGCAATACTGTTAAAATTTCTTTCACATGGCGAGGAGGTAATGGACAATGGCGAGTGCATTTTAATGTCTACTGGCCAAATGGCGAGTGCCACACAATTCACATTCGTGAAGGTTGCTGCCACTCCTCCCAGCTGGCCTTGACTCGTCGGCCGTTTACATCGGAGACAAGTTGTCACGTTCTTCGTGACTTTTCTTTCTCACAAGATAAATTATCACCGAAGCAAGAAATCATCGTTAACCAGTACCTGATGCCAGTTCACACCTACTTCTTCAGCATTGTGGTGGAACTATTTCGAGTCACGCATTGTGGCCGCTGCTAAGAATTTGCCTAAACCTTTTTTTCTAGTACGCCAAAGCTGCACAGAAATCTGCTCCCAGCATTGGCCCCCCCCCCCCCCCCTGCTTAACACTAAACAGCAGGAAGTCCGAACCTGGCGAAATGGCAAACTTGCTTTGCGATACGTTTGCCGATAACTTTCTCACCCTCAATGCTCTACCATGATTTTTTTTTCTGTGCTGCCCATGCATAATAAGTGTATTCCCCCTCTTATTGTTAATGACAGTATGGTGATCTCTGCTTTTCGGAGGCTCGTACCATCTTCAGCCACCGGTCCTGATGGCATCCCCTCCGAATTTCTTTTACATCATCAAGAAAAATTAGTTCCTTTCCTCAGTGAGATGTTCCAACACTTTGTGGACACAGGCTTCATCCCTCTTGAATGGCGCACCGCAATTATTACTCCTATTTTCAAGAAAGATTCCAGGTAGGATCCTGGCAATTATCGTCCAATTAGTGTCACCGCGCACCTGGGAAAAGTGCTCGAGTCTATCATCTACCAGCGTATTTTTACCTTTACGACTAGCGAAGGTCTTCTGAGCGATGGGCAACATGATTTTCGACCAAACAGATCAACTGTTACCAATCTTCTTGAATTTTACTCCGATATCTTTACTGCTTTAGACAACAATGTCCGCGTTGATGCCGTCTTTATGGATTGTGTTAAGGCTTTTGACAAGAGTCTCCCACTCCCTTCTTATTCACAAACTGCGACTGTATGGAATTGTGGGCCCAATTCTGTCCTGGATCGAACATTGGTTGTCAAATAGGACACAGTTTGTGGCAGTTAATGGGCATCATTCAAAGGCCATGCCTGTGACAAGCGGTACAATTCAGGGTTCGGTTTTGGGACCTCTACTGTTTCTACTGTATTTCAACGACTTTGGAAACTCCTCGTCCTGTTTCATGAACATGTTCGCTTACGATTCTAAAACACGCGCTATTCTTAACACTGGAAATGAAAGCACTGACCTTCAGCACGGTCTAAATAGGATGCATGAATGGTGCGATACATGGAAACTCTCAATGCATCCCGAGAAAACGGTTGTGATGCATTTGGGTCGATGCAACCCCGAAAGGGACTACTTTTGGGGAGCTTCCCGGCTTCCAACCATCAATCAAACAGTGGGCCTGGAAGTTATCATCTATAACAACCTAAATTTCTCCGCTCACATTGCCTCCACTATCAAGAAGGCCAACATGATCTCCCTTATGATCCGCCGCACTATTTCTTCGCGCCGTCCGGAGGTTTTCATGAAACTGTTCATCGCTATCGTCCGACCTATCCTCGAGTACGCTAATGATCTGTGGTGCCCTTTCTACAAAAAGGTGTAGCGGTGCTCACAGGTCCTTGAGTTGCCTACTGTTCTGCACCGACATCTGGTGTGGTTTCTGGATATTTAGTTGTACTTTGAGTGGCCATTTTTACTTTTGCGGAGTATAAACTAGCATAGCAGTTACTACTGCACGGTTAGGAATAGAGCGTCTATGTCCTATCTGAAGTTTTAGTACTAACTAATCAATTTTTGGTTCACTGCCACCAGGTGGGTGGTTTAATTACTAACCTTAGGCTTTAAAATAAAAAGAGTTGTTTTTAGTTAAAACACTAGCAAATTAAATCTCTCTAGAAGCAACTGAGTTTAAAACTCTTCGTTTTAATAAACAGGGAAAAGAAACACTTTACATGGCAACTAGACTTTTTTACAATAACTCAATAGCTTTAAATAAAAGCACAAGTAATTTTTACAAAAATTATCGGCAACGAATTTATATTAAGAAAATTCAAACTTACAATTTCGAATAGAAAAAGTTGTTTGGTGTTACCTAAACACCTCTAAGTTAGAAAAAGTACCTCACAATTTCAAGCTTAGTCTAAGATTTTGTTTCAAGGCATCTTGCACAAGATCAAATCTACTTATTCTCATTGAGTCAAGCTAGCAATAATCAGGGCCCTACCATCGAAGTCTGTGCTTCTGTAATTATGCTACAGGACCTTGGTGATCTCAAAATAAATGCTTGATTACATGTTGTAAAACAAACAGAAAAAAAGCCTTTTTTTAGAAAGGGGACCTTAACCCCTTAAGTTATGGGAGGGGACACCAGATAATGCCGATGGTTTAACTACCCATAATCGCGCACCCAAGTCAAAAGTTAAGTTTAAATCTTTAAGTTTAAAATTTAGAATGAGATTCTGAAAAAATAAATTTAAAGCTAAAACTAGTTACCTAAACTACTACCTTGCCCGGCATGGCAACATTCGGACTGGGACATCTCTGCTCCGACCGCCGTAGTAACGTCTGACTTGGAGTTGAAGTTGAGCTATGCTCTCGATTTTCTCCCACAGCCTGGTTTTATACCTGCTGCTCGGCTGGCAAGAGGAGGGCAAGCGCGGACCTGGAGGAGAGCGACCGGGAGGGGGGGGGGGGGATCGCCTCGGAGGAGGAGAGACTGACTCAACCCGGCCAGGCTGTCACTACCGGAAATAGGTAGGGCAGCGCGGACGGGCAGGATAGCCTTGCATTCTGAGTGGAGGGGAAAGTAAATACTGAGTTCTGATTGGAAGGGAATTGAAGGAGCTTGGATGGCAAAGGGAATTGCCGTCTTTGGGAGGTTAGAGGCCTGTGTTTTGGAAGTGCATGTGAGTTTGGAACTCATAACAACGTGATTAGGCCTATAAATAATAACTACGATATTATGTATCGCAACTGTTGAAGGAGGGGGCGGGGATGAAGTGTTTAGCTCGAACTCTTTATACAAACTGTTTTCTTTAGCAGGAAGATCGTTACTATGGTCGGAGCTCTGAAATAAATACAAGATAAACACTTTGAAAAAATTTGTTCAGTAAAAAATCGAAGGAATGTTTGCCGAGTTCAGTAGTGTTTAGAAACCTAGTTTTTGCTAAACTGTTGCCCAATTAAACTAAAAGTAAAAAGGTTAAATATACCAGCTTATTCCCTGAATGCTAGAACGCAGAAAAATAGGGGAAACATTATTGCAGCCACTAATAATAAAAATAACATAAACATAAACATAAACAAAATACACAACCAAAGCCAAGCTTGTATGGTTGGATGAGCAGAGACAGTTCACTGCTTGGCAGAAAGTATTTTGTCATAGGCTGCCTTCCAGCCATTAACAGATCTGGCTTCAATCACATTATGAGGAAGCCGGTTCCAGTGGTCAATCACGCGATATGAAAAGAAGTGCTTCCCGACATTGGTATTCACACGTGTGCATTGTAACTTGAGGCGATGTCCACGAGTGCCAACGGAGGGGGCCAAAGTGAAGAACCGATTAGCTTCGGTGCGATCAATCCCACTCAGAATTTTGTAGGTGTGGAGTAGGTCACCTCTAATGCGGCGGTCGTGAAGGCTCGTAAGGCCAAGCTCCCTGAGCCTAGCATCGTATGGAAGTGCACGCAGTCTTGGCACAAGCTTGGTAGCACGCCTCTGAACGCGCTCAAGGAGTTGTTGGTCTTTAATAAGTTGAGGGCTCCATACCTGAATGCAGTATTCAAGGTGTGGCCTGATGTATGAAGTGTAGAGTGTTTTAAGGGAGGTGGTGCTGAAGAAGGAAAAATGCTTCTTGATGCGGCCAAGCAGCATATTAGCACGGCGAGCAGCAATAGCACATTGCTTGGTGACTTTAAGATTTGAGGTAAACGTCACACCAAGTGATTTGGCCTCAAGGACTTCAGGGAGCTGCTCAGTTCCAAGAAAATAGGCAGCATGGAGGTTATTGGGACCAACATGAAGCACTTCACACTTGTTAGCATTGAACTTCATGCCATTGTTCAGGGCCCAGTTACTGATCTGGTTGAGATCATCTTGGATGATGGCACAATCTTCGGCGTGAGGAGTTTTCTTGAACAACTTCTCATCGTCAACGAAGAGACTACATTGTGATTTAGCAAGGTCTGGAAGGTCATTGATAAAGAGTAGGAAAAGCAGGGGGCCCAAAACTGTTCCCTGTGGAACACCACTGAGAACAGGGGCCCAGTCTGAGGCACGCCCTTCATAAACCACTCGTTGTTTGCGGCCTGAGAGAAAACTTCTAAGCCAATGTAGTAGGTTGCCAGTGATACCAAAGTTCTCGAGTTTTCTGAGAAGAAGGCTGTGGGGAACAGTGTCGAAGGCTTTTTGGATATCGAGGAGAATAACGTCGCAGGGGATATGTTCATCAACAGCATTTGACAGGTAGCCAAAGAACTCAAGAAGATTGCTTTGACAAGAGTACCCCGCACGGAAACCATGCTGCCTCCCGCTGATTAAGCTGTTAGTTTCACAGTAGTTGTAGAGTTGGCTTTTAACCAACTTCTCAAGGAGCTTAGCCACTTGAGATGTCAGGCTGATGGGGCGATAATTTTTTGAACTTTGGCGGTCACCGGCCTTAAAGATGGGGATAATGTTGGCATTTTTCCAGTCATCGGGAACGATCGCTTCAGCAAAAGACTTCTGGAAAACAATGGTAAGCGGTGTAGCAATAGTGGCAGCGCAAGCTCTAAGCATGGCACAGTGAATATTATCTGGACCAGGGGATTTAGAAGGGTCGCAGTCCTGCAACAAGCGGCGCACAGTGCATTCACTGACGTTTATAGCTGAGAGTGCATTAGTTTGCATGAGCACATCAGGTAGTTGAGTAGGTCCAGCATTACTGAAAACGGAACTGAAGTATTGGTTCAGTTCGTTGGCGACATCTTGGGGATTGATGACCGTAGGTCCATTGTCTTGCTTAATGTGGATAGAAGGTTTATTCTTGCTCTTGCTCTGGATATAAGAATATAGAAGCTTACTGTTGCTTTTGCATTTTGAAACCAGCTGTTGTTCAAATGAAACTTTCGCATTGCGGATGTTGTCAGTGAGTTGATTGCGGGTCTCAGTGAATGATGTCCAGTTCTCTGGTGTAGGGTAGGTCTTGTAAGTCTTCCACCGCCTACCTTTAAGGTTGACAAGTTTCCTGATGTTGTAATCCATCCAAGGAGGCGATTTAGCCCTCCTTGGGCCGTTTTTCTTCACAGGAATGTGGGTACTACACAGGTCAGTAAGGAAGTTTCTAAGGATATCCCAAGCTTGCGTACACGTGGAGCCAGCAAATCTGGATCTCCAATCGATGTTGCTGATGGTTTCGTTTATGAGGTCCCAGTCAGCAGCACTAAAGTTGTGTCGAGGATGGGTATAGCGGTGGTTAAAATTGGTGCTCTTGATTTTCCAGATAATGACGCTATGGTCAGATTTGCCGAATGGTGGAAGGTGACGAAGGGAATCAATGGTGATGTCATCACTAGTGAGTAGTAGATCGAGAAGGGAGGGAGTATCTCCACCTCTAGCACGGGTCGGCAGACTAATGTGCTGAGTCAGGAAATTATCATTGATAACTTGTAGGAGGCGAGTGGCAGCGTCATCATTAGAGTAGTACAGTTCCCAATCAATGCTGGAACAGTTGAAATCGCCGCAGATTATGGTCCTATTAGGGTTAATGAGAAGTTCCTGGTGGAGCATTTCGAGAAAGCAGTTGAACGCTGGAATATTATTGTCAAAGAGAGTGCCATTATAGACACAGCCGATGGTATGTGTTTCACCGTGGAGCATAAAATTGCACCAAACAGCTTCCCAGTTGCTGGTTTGACTAGAAAAGGTAGATCGCAGTGTGGGCTGGAGAGCATTACAAACACTAATGGCGACTCCCCCCTTCCTCCGAGTGGAACGATCAGCCCGAAATGTAGTGAAATCAGATAGGTAGTCAAAGTCATCACAAGACTCAGGCTTGTAATGAGTTTCACTGATGCAAATTATATCGGCACAAATGTCAGATTGCACGGTGATAAATTCATGACGTTTGCTAGACAATCCCTCAGCATTAGTGTACATAAAAGAGAGTTGGGTATGGTCATTGTGGCTGGTATGGCATACGGTAACATCGCGGCTTTGGCTCGGGGTACTGGGGAAATGGGGTGGGTAGTCAATAATCGGGTTGGCAATAGGTTGATGGTTGGTTGGGCGTCAGGGGGAAGGAACATGGTTGGGGGAGATAGAGTGGGATGGGGAACTTGGTTTGGGAGGCACTGTAGGTGGAGTCCTGGGGTTAGAGTTAGAAGGCTTAGGGTTGCCTTGGTTAGAGGCATCAATGAGCGGGGGAGTAGGTGTTGCAGAGTTAGGACTACAAATATTGAGGCTGGGAGTATTGTTGGGCTGGGCTAGGGGTTTGACGGGGAGGGTGATATTACTTGGGTCTGTGAATGTGGGGTTAAGGTTAACAAGGGCTGGGAGTGGATCAGCACTAGGTAATACGTGTGTTGGCATGAACCTTTCAGTAACATTAGCATGCCAACTTCTTTGTCGGAGTAACGAAAACACTATACCACTAGGCCAGATATCAGGATTCAGAAAACTACTTAAGGACAATGAAGCCACCTCTAAGAAGAACGAAGCATAACCAGGGAATTTGGGCTTTAGTTTTGCAGTCTGACGTATTTGATTTTCATCAATGTTAGGTGTGACAGCACAGTAGTTGTAAA
This sequence comes from Lithobius niger, assembly GCA_023313725.1. NCBI lineage: Eukaryota > Metazoa > Arthropoda > Chilopoda > Lithobiomorpha > Lithobiidae > Lithobius > Lithobius niger. The sequence continues at coordinate 18,565 of JAHWFP010252836.1, forward strand.
TGTCAGCAGCCGTAACGTTTTCCTGAAATCTACTGACAAAAATGAAAGCTCCTCGTTTTGCAGGCTTAACAGCAGTGATGTTTGTGTTAGCATTGCTCCCATACATCTGGGTAGTTTTGGGGGGTGTTTGGTTGGCGCTCCTTCGTTTAGGAGGTTGGTTTGTCGAACAGTCGAAGTTTTCATAAATAACTTGGCCTTCGCTAAAATAAAAACATCAAGTGTTGTGTTTTCCAATTACATATATGTGAAGTTAAATACCTCCTAAACAACACTAAGCTGGTAGGCTTTATGCCTGCAAAAGAAAATTAAAGTAATTACAATTTTTACAGAGTTGTGAAAATGGCGATTGAAGATTTGCGTGCGGAGTCGGTCAGTTTGGTGACTTTTTCAAAATGCTGTGGAAAATTGTTGAAGTGGAAATTTACGGATCTGTTTCCGCAGGATTGTAGATAAAGTTCTGGTTTATTAAGGGCCGCAAATTTCAAACGTTTTGGTCCATTATTCATAGAGATATGGAGTTTGGGAGACGGAGGTCTTGTTTAGGCCTATTGAGCGCTAGCGTGCGCTAAGAAAAAAAATGTTCGTTGCGAAAACGATAAACCCTCAGGTTTTTGATATTTTGAGCAGAGGTCTCCTCTCAAATCTGATGGTGAAGGTGAAGGTTCTCAGAGCGCTCGAGCGGGTGCAAAGACGGGCTAGTAAGTGTGTTTTGAATTTGTCTGTCATCCCGTATCAAAGACGCCTGCAAATCCTAAAACTGCGTTCCCTGTGGTGGAGATTCCGTTCGAGGTGCTACTATACCCCTTGTAAACTTGGTCTTGTATTAGACACTCTTGTGAGGCCACCTTGACACCGCCGAGCAAAAACCTGAGGGCAGAAATCTTCGTTTTTCAACGAACACTTTTATTTTTTTATTTGGCGCTACCGCACCAAAAAGACCTCACTACATAAAAAGGCATATCTCCATGGAAAATGCTGTAAATCGACCAATTCTTGCAGCCCTTAATAGAAGAACACATCCTCTAACTTTCCACGGAAAAAGATCCTGAAATTTCATCTTCATTTAATATTGACATCACTAAGAAAAATCGCTCAAACTGAGCCGTAGTGAACTTCATTTCCGGTCGCCGTTTTCCAAACATTGTATATCTTGTATTTTATTCTTTCGGGCATAAAGCCAAAAACACTAGCTTAGTTATGTTTTAAGAGGGGCTTCCATTTATGGTACTTAACCTCACATACATGTAAGGATACACACAATATTTTTTATTTGTAAAACGAGCGACGACTTCCATTATTTATGAAAAATGTCCGACTGTTAAAAATTTCACTTGTCTGCTTCGGCAAACAACTAAAATTAACTTAAATGCGTTATAGCATAATTAAATACTAAGCTGGTATATTTAATCTTTTATTTTTGTGCTCATATTCACTTTGGTAAGCTTAAATTCTTGCCATGAACCCTACCGGAGCTCTTCGTTTATGTTTCTTTATTGTAACGGACCCAGTGTTTATTTTATGTTTATTTTTAATAGCATCTACGTCCAAACTCCGACCGTAGCTACCATCCTACTGAAACAAACTAGCTTTCCTTCAATTAAAATCATGTCTTGTAAATATCAGTTTATTCCCAAAGCCAATGTTGATTCTGAGCTAACACTTCGCCGCCCCCCCCTCCTTCAATAGTTGTTATACATAATATCGTAGTTTTAATTTATAGGCCTATTCACGTTGCGAGTTCAAAACTCAGTTCCTAAGGCCTTCCAGTTCACAAAAGTCGGCAATTCCCTTTGCTCTCGTACTGCCAATATTCCCTTCCAACCAGATCACAGTATTCAATTCCCCCTCCACTCAGAACGCAAAGCTACCCTGCCCGTCCGAGCCGTCATGCCCACTTCCGGTATTGACAGCCTGGCTGGTCTGAGTCAGTTTCTCCTCCTCCCAAGATTTCTCTACCTCACTCCCCCCCCCTCCCCCGGATCGCTCTCCCACAGGTCCTCCCTTTCCCTCCACCTGGCTGCCAAACAGCAGGTATAAAACCCAGCTACAGCAGACATTCGTTAGCACAGCTCAGGAATCTCAAAGCTAAAGGTAGCTACGCCGGTCGGGAGTGGAGATGTCACGGTCCGATTGTTGCCATGCTGGGCAAAGGTGGTGGTTCGTATGTAACTTAGTTTAACTTAAAAGTTTATTTTTTGGACTCTTCAATTAAAAATGTATAGTTTAACTTAAATTAAACCTATAGCTTTGAAAGTAAATTATGGTTCGTTAAGCCATCGGCATTTAGGACGTTAACGGCCATAACGTAAGGGTTCACGGTCCCTTCCTAAAAACCAGCTTTTATTCACCGTTTCATTAATCTAATTTAATGTAAACAAAGGCCATTGGGTCAATTAGATTTGCAGAAGCGTAGTACTTCATGGAGTGTATATCCCTTTTCTAATGTGAATTCCGATGGGTACAGTTTGATCTTGTGGGAGTGCGATTTGAAAAAGAACTGTAAAACAGGTCTACTATTATAAGTCAGTCGAGGCTTTTTGTAATTTAGAGGGCTCTTTTGCGAAATCCCCATTGCCTAAAATCACTGTTTCTTTTTGAAATTGTTTTGAACTAAACCAAGTTCCCGTGTATGAATTTAAATATAAAATTCAAAAGTTGCTTTTAACTAAGCTAAGTTGTGTACAAAGATAACTAAATGTAAAGTGTAAACCTTTATCATGTTTGACTAAAATTAAAACCAGGAGTTTTAAACGCCAAACTCAGTTATTAGATCATTATTTGCTGGTAGTTAACATTTAAGATAATTCTCTTCGAATTTAACTCAGCTAGCTTTTTCCCACCTTGGTGGCAGCGTTACCCACTTATTATTACTAGTTAGCCTATTTTATTAGGACATCGAAGCTCCATTCCCTACGCCTGGACTGTAGCAGTTGTGCTGTTTTAACTAAAAAGTACTCAAAGTCAACCCAGAGTGATAATAAGTCAGATCCAGTTACACCAGGCACCGGCGATGCTACAAGCCCCTACTCCGTCGTAGCATCCGCCGTTACACCCTTTACAAGATTATGCAACAGGGTTACAGAGGGCCAGTTTTTCGCTCTCACTTCTTGGTTAATACCCGGGCATATACGCACGGCCATCCGCTGAAACTCGCGGTTGACTATCATCGACACGAATGGGCACGTCACACCTTCTTTGCCCGGGTTATTCACATTTGGAACGCCCTTCCGGAACCTATTGTACTTGCTTCAAGCACGAACGCCTTCAAGAATGCCTTCGATAAGCACTTCGCTGGTGCACCAGAACTTGTGTACTTCTTCGACTAGGCTTGCGGTCCAATGTGCCTTTTGCTGTTTTTTCTCTTTTTGTTATTTTATACCCTCTCAATGAAGTGTTTGAGGTCATTGGCATTTGGCAGTGTTAGTTGTTGTTGATTATTCTATCTGTCTTGTGTTTTGTTTGTTTTTGTTTTATTAATTATTTATTCCGGAAGGGGCGATTTAATGCTAATCAATTAAAGTTAAAGTTAAGGCCACTAAAAGTTAATAAAGTGGTTCTCGGGAGCACCTGTGTGGTTTTTTCTTAGCGCGTGTTACGTTTTTTTAAGCCTGGGTTAAAAAAAAATATTTCCGAGCATGCATGTCAACATTTCAATCAAACTCTTCCAGGAGTCGCTGACTATGCCAGCTTGAGCTCCATTCACGTGATCGCCGTTTGCGACAATGCCCCACTCCCAGGTATGCTTGAAATTTTCTCGGGACGAGAATTGTAACAAAGTTTGCTTTATATCTAGTAAACAGAATACTCTACTGTATTCCGTAAATTTTTGACAGTTCTTTTTAGTAGATGGAACACACTTCAACTGTCTTCGTCAGGAGGCTAAATCTAGGAGGCTACGACCGCCGTGTTCGTAACCAAGTGCAAGCCATCTTGTAAGCCAAAGAAGAAAAGCAAGTACAGAGCCTGATAAAGACAGTTGAAGTGTGTTCCATCTACTAAAAAGAATTGTCGAAAATTTGCGGAACATGGTAGCCTAGAGTATTCTGTTTGTTTTGAGATTGAGCGGAAATTTTTCAAATTCTTAAACAAGATCGTGAAATGAACTCTCATAGTAGTTATCCGAACTTTTGTATTTTTAATATCGAGTAAACGAATGCACTATTATGGTGAAGATTTTTCAGGATATCCTTAATGGATGTAACTATTTTGGAGATGGGTTTCATATGCTGCACAGTATGCTAGCTCCACCAACACTAAAGTTGCAGAGACTGAGAATCACGAATTGCCCATAAAGTCAAACACAATGGTTTCGACTGCTGCAGAACTGGGAAAATGGTTTTGTTTTAGAATACTTTCTACTTGTACACAGTGAACAGAAATCATTGAATGTGTTGAGTAGGGGTGGCACGATAATTCGATAATATCGCGATAAAATGTTTCGTCAATTATCGTATTGCACTTTTTCTGATTTATCGAATTATCATGCAAACCCCAAAGCTTAAATCAACATATCTCGGAAACCGTAATAGCTAGAAACAAGTGGTTTGCGGTGTTTCGTGCAGAATTACAAGGGCTCTCAAACCAAGTGTGCGATGCAGTTGCTAGCCACTTTAGATAATTGGAGAGTGAGTTTAAAGCAAACAATATTTAAGCATCAAGTAGCAGCTCAACTGCTAAATTGTTTCTACACGATGAGGAAGTAATGGACAATGGCAAGTGCATTTTCATGTCTGCTGGCCAAATGGCGAGTGCCACACAATTCACATTCGTGAGTGAAGGTTGCACTGTAGGCTTCAGCGAAGTTTTTTTTAATTAACAAAATTAAAATGGTTATACCAGCCTCAAAATTTGTTTTATCGAGGTATCAAATTAACGCGATAATTTTAAACATTTTATTGAGATAAAAAAATTTTTGTACCATGCCACCCCTAGTGTTGAGTGTGGAAAGTGTTTACGCACAAGTCTAATTTTATGAGGAACATACTTGCACATATTAAGAAAGAAACCGATTAAATTTGGTGAGTGTGGAAAGGCTTTTGTGAACAAGTTTTATTTAAAGTGACACGCAGTTTACGCTGCAGAAAGAAATCTTTTAAATATGTTGAATGTCGAAAGGCATTTTACAAGAAGTGTGGAGAGTAGCTTCATTTTCAAATTCTTTTTGTTGATTAGCCGTTTAAATGTGACTGCTGTTCGCTGCATTTTTGCAAAGAAAACATTTGCTGTATTCTGCTCTTTTGTTTTCTTATTGGTGAAAATCTGGTTAAGTGTGAATACTGTTTGGCTGATTTTTTGCTGTTTGAGCTTGACTATCGAATTCATTCTGGAGAGAAGCCGTTCTTTTGCGAATTTTGTAGTTCTGCATTTTTACTCTGTGGAACATTGAGGAAATTGTTGACACTGTTGAATTTATTCTGGAGAGAAGCCATTCTTATTCAAATTGTGTAGAACTGCATTTTCACTTTGTGCTATATTGTGGAAATTGTTGACACAGTTGAATTCTTTCTGGAGAGAAGCCGTTCTTCTGTGAATTGTGTACTGCTGCATTTTCACTTTGTGGAACATTGTGGAAATTATTGCCACAGTTGAATTAATTCTGGAAATTAGCCTGTTTTTTTTTTGCGAATTGTATAGTTTTGCATTTTCACTTTGTGGTACATTAAGGAAATTGTTGACACAGTTGATTTCATTCTGGTGAGAAGCCGTGAATTATGTAGTACTGCATTCTCGCTTTGTGGTACATTGCGGAAATTGTTGACACAGTTGAATTCATTCTGGAGAGATGCCGTTTTTATGCGAATTTTATTGTGCTGCATTTTCACTATGTGGAGGAAACACAGTAGAATTCGTTCTGGAGTAAAGCCATTCAAATGCGACTACTGTGAGGCTGCATTTACACGATTCACAGCAGAATCCTTCCCGAAGAGAAGCCGTTTAAATGTGATTGTCTAGTGCATTTTCACAAAGGAAGTTTTAAAGATACACAGCCAAGTTAATTCTGGAGAGAAGCCGTTTTTAATGAAAATTGTGTAGTGCTGCATCTTCGAAGAGGCACTTAATGTCGAATTCATTCTGGAGAGAAGCCAAATCAATGCGAATGGTGTAGTACTGCATTTTCAGTAAGAGGCTGTTTTAAGAGACACCGTCAAATTCATTCTGGAAAGAAACAGTTTATTTTCGAGTTGTGTTGTATTGCATTTTCACAGAGTGGATTTTTCGAGTTACGCAGCCAAATTCATTCTGTGGAGAAGCCGTTCAAATGTGACTTCTGTAGGGCTGCTTTTTCACATCACACAGTTTAATTCATTCCGGAGAGAAGTCGTTTTGATGCAATTACTATGGGGAAGTTATAATGAATTTACTCGTGGTTGTTGTTGCAGCATCATTATATTTCCCATGAGTTCTTTACTCTTATGTTTATCATGAGTCTTGCTGCCAGCCTTTCGCTGCAGCTCTTACCTAACGGTCTTCTCAAAAACAACTTTACAAAGACTACGCGCGCAACGCGCTCTCTTGTGGTGACAACTTACACCACTGATCTTTATGCTTTCAACTGGATGGCGCATCGAGCACACTGTAACGAGCTTCGTTACCCCCCCCCCCCCCCCCCTTGAAACTGACCTGGCGAGAAGACTCTTTGTACAGAAATGACATACAGGTTTGAAAATTTTGTTAAGGTTAGCATGCATTCCAAAGGTGAGTACCTGGAAAGAAAACAAGAAAGATTGTAATGGACAGTTGCGTCCGATGAACGGTACGACTCAGTCCATAAGATAGTGTTGTGCGGCCAAGATGGTCCGACTTAGTCCGTGGTGGTGATGTGCGGCCTAGATGGTCCCACTTAGTTCGTTCACTTAATTGCACAGCACTTGCACCGTAGGGTGATTTAGTTCTTTCTGGTCATCAACGCTGGAAAGCTGTCACTTACTTCCTTCACAAGTTCTGTCTGGTGGTAGCATTTCTGTCTTCCGGGAAATGGATATTGTAGGTCCTGAGCTTGTCGAATGGGCTTGTGCAGGAAGGATGAGTCCGGATTTCTGAGGTCAGATGATGACGGTTGGATGAACTCTATTGCTTTCATTGAGCACGTGCCAAATGGCGCAGTAACATCGCATTTGTAAGGGTTCCATCGCCGGTCAAAACGCATGTGGATGGTTCACTAAGCGATCAGTCAGGGTCAGTGTCAGCAGCATCCTTTGTCACCATCAGCGATCCAAACTGCTTAAATCTTCTACTCGTTCACACCTACAGTTCGCCTGGCCTCCAGTCAATGTTGGGAACGTTGACTAGTGGCAGCTTTGCTCCGGTTTCGAGGTCGGTGAGGTCTGCGTCACCTTCATCATGGAAGACTAGACGTGGATACGGATTGTCGAAAAGATTAGCGTCGCATGGATCTCTCGGTGGTTCATTGCGCATGGACATGGATAGACACCACTCTGCATCAAAACGTGCGATTTCTTCTTCATCCACCTGTCGTATGTCTTCGGTTTTTCGGACGTGGCGTACCTCGTAGTGTCGGGTGCCAACTTTCCTGACGATTCTGTAGGGGCCAAGGAAATAGGGTTGTAGGATTCTCGGTCCAGGTTTTCTTGGTAGTTTCGATTGTGGTAGACGAATCTTTACGTTGAGCCCTACTGGGTAACATTCGTATAAAGTTCGAAACTCATTTTCCCTCACTTTCAAAATGCAGATATTAACAATACCTTGCTAATTTTCGAGAAAATGCTTCTGGCTTCATCAGGCATCCTAGGTTATTGGCTTTTCTACATCTCCCCTACTGGTTTTTTGAACGCGGTAACCATTTTGAAAAAAAACGTTGTGGCCTCCGGTATTTTCAACGCTGCTGCATTCCTGCTTTTCTCGTTCGCTCGTTTCCAACGACTTGCGCTGCAGCAGGGAATCAAGTTCTTTTCACACTAGGTGCACAATATGCAGGTTTGACAGCCCCCTGGGTGTTCATCAGTGAGACAGAATGTCTTCTGTGGTGCTTCTGTGCTTCTTCAGACAGAAGCATTTCTGTCGAAAATTAGCAAGGTATTGTTAATACCGTAAACGCTCGAGTAAGAACCCATCTTCGAATAAACGCCCACCACCCACTTTTTCACTCAAGTCCGAACTAGGCTTACATCCGATTAAACGCCCATCCCTTTAATTTTCACTTGGCTGTGGTCGGGAAAACCCCCACTCACTGCTGACCTACTTTTGCCAAAGACTTGACTCTTCCAATCCGCACTTCTCCCCACCCACTCCTCCAATAATAGACTAGTCTGAATCCCCCAAGCTAAGCTAAGCTCGGCCGGTTTTGGTCAGTCACTCCTCCTCCAAAGCGACCCCTCTACCTCACACCCCCCCCCCCCTTCGTCGCTCTCCTACAGGTCCGCGGTTTCCCTCCTACCTGCAGGCAGGCAGCAGGTATATAACCAAGCTGAGGGACAATTTCGATAGCATAGATAGCTCAAGGACTCGGAGGCTAGAGGTCACTACGGCGGTCGGAGCAGAGATGTCCAGTCCGAAGTTTGCCATGCCGGGCAAGGTAGTGGTTCAAAGGGTAACTAGTTTATTAGAATTTAATTTTTAGAACAGAATTTCTAATTTTTTAGTCTTAAAATATAAACTTAACTTCTAGACTTTGAGGGAATTTGTGGGTAGCCAAACGCAATCGGCATTTTGGTTTAGGGCACCCATGATTTAAGGGTTTAAGGTCCCCTTCCTAAAAACCGGCTTTTTTCTTTGTTTATGAACTCGGTGTTCATTAAATAATCTATGATCACCGAGATCTAGCATGTGTTATTGTTGAAGCAGGAGTTTTCAAAAAGGTAGTTTTCCTTGTAACACTAATCTTGATTCAGTGTGATTGATTGATTGACTTTAGTGCAAGAGTTGCTAGAGCTTTCAAAGACTATTTTACATTCTGCAAGGGTCATGTTTGTAACTTAGAGAGTTGCGATAACTCACTCCGACTTTTTTCTAGTCCAAATTGTAATGTGAACTTTAACTTTAAGTTCAGTGTCGATTTAATTGTAAATCGTGTGCTTTTAATTGTAAAGCCCAGTTTTATTTTTGTAACCAACTAGTTACTCCGTGTGTAAAAATCTTGTCATGTTTTATTAAAACAGAAAAGAAAGTTGTTTTGAACAACAAATTTTGACTTCGAGTCCGATTTAATTTGCAAGCGTTATTTTAATTACAAAACCATTTTTATTCTAACTCCGAAGTAGGCAAATTAGATTAATTACCCATCGTGGTGGCAGTGAACCATGATTAGATAGGTCATCATAACTTAGGTAGGACGCTGACGCTCTTCTCCTAACCGTGCAGTAGACACGCTATGCTGTTAAAAACCGCCACTTATGAACTTATCTAAAGTAACCACAAGTACGCCAGATTTTCGGTGCTATAGACAGTAGGCACCTCAAGACCCTGTAAGCGCCGCTACAAGAGCCTGTGGAAACTTCTCAGTGGTCTACGCCGATCGTCATAGTTCACAAAGCGGATGGTCAAATCCGAGTGATTGGTGATTATAAAACCACTGTGAACCCTCAACTCGAAGTCGACCACTATCCAGTTCCCACGGCTGCAGAATTATTCAGTGAATTAGCAAGCAGTGACACTTTTTCCCTTATAGATCTTAGGGATGCATTTCTGCAAATTGAACTCCACAAAGAGTCAGAAGAAGAGAGACAAACTCACCCCTGGGTCAATACCACCATCAAAAGATCCATCCTCACCAAACGCAAAGCTTGGAATAACTACAGGGAAAGTCAAACTGATGACGATTACAAAACCTACAAGCATGCCAGAAATGAACTAACCACTGAAATCCGTACTGCACGCCTCTCCTACGAAAAGAAAATCGCATCCTCATCTAAAACCTGCCCTAAAAAACTGTGGGCTTACATTGGTCGCAACAAAAAATCTTCATCATCGATTGGCACCATAAACGGACAAAACGGACCTGTTAACGATCCAGCTTTAAAAGCCGACGCTCTTAACTCTCACTTCTGCTCTGTCTTTAAAACAAACAAGCTTCCCTCCGTTACCATTTGTAACGGCAATCTCAACGGTAACGTCCTCTCAAACATTTCCTTCACCATTGAAGAAGTCGGACATCTTCTTTCCACCATAAAAGAACACTCCTCTCCTGGACCTGATGGACTACACCCAAAGATTTTGAAGGAACTGGCAAATGTCATTACTGAGAGTGTTACCATGATTTTCCAGAAATCGTTCATTGAATCAACCCTTCCTCATATCTGGCTCACTGCTAACATCACCCCAATACATAAAGCTGGGGATCGTAGTAACCCGAACAACTACAGACCAATTAGTCTCACCTGTATCCTCTGCAAATGCATGGAAAAAATAGTCGCTAAACAAATCATTACCTTCCTCAACCATAACGACTTCTTTACCCCTAGTCAGTACGGTGGCCTTCACGGCAAATCCACTACCCACAACCTCATTTCCTTTCTTGACCTTGTCACTGAATGGACCGAAGGTGGATCACAGGTAAATGCCGCTTACTTTGACCTCGCTAAGGCCTTCGACACCATACCCCATGACATCCTTATCACCAAGCTAACCACCGTAGGCATCTCTGGCCACCTCCTAAAGTGGCTTAATGCTTTTCTCACAAATAGAACTCAACGCACTGTCATCAACGGTCACCCTTCTAAAATCGGCAGTGTTACCAGTGGAGCCCCACAGGGAAGTGTCCTCGCCGGCCTCCTCTTCATTATCTTCATTAATGACCTACCTGACTGCCTTACATGTAATAGCTGCATCTTCTTGGACGACACCAAACTTGTTGCCCCAGTCATCTCCCCTGATGACCCCACTGCTTTTCAATCCAACATCCACAAACTCACTCAATGGGTCCAGGCAATGAACATGGACCTCAACGAAACAAAGTGTGCTGTCCTTAGCTTCGGCCATCCCACCACGTTACACCAGTATACTCTACAAGATGATGGACCCCCAATTAAATACGCAGACTTCCAGAAAGACCTTGGTGTGCTCATCGATCAAAAACTCACCTTTTCTCAACACATTGACCTCATTACCAGACGAGGCTATCGGATGCTTGCTATCATCAGGAACTCCTTCTCTGTTCTTGACGAACGTACATTCTTTTTGCTCTACCGCTCCCTTGTTCGCAGCATCCTTGAGTACGCTAATTCTGCTTGGTAGATCAGATTTGAATCCGACTGCGACAAACTCGAGAGACTCCAGAGAAGAGCCACAAAACAAGTCCATTCCATCCGTCACCTCTCCTACACTGAACGCATGAAAGCTCTCCGACTCCCCACCCTCGAATACCGCAGAATCCGAGGCGATCTCATCTTTACCTACAACCACCTGCACTCTCCCTCAAACACAAATAAACCCCTTTTTGTCCTCAATAACAACCCACAAACTAGAAACAACGGGCTCAAGATCTTTCAACGCCGCTGCACTTCCAAAAACCGAGAACTCTCTCTTCCTTTCCGGATTTGCAGCACCTGGAATCGTCTACCTAGGGACATTGTCACCGCATCAAATACCAATCTCTTCAAAACCAAATTAGATACCTTCTTACCGACCATCACCCATCAGTTTGTGTACAAGAACTGGTGAACCCTACCCATTTCCTCCCAGCATCAAAAGCAACAAGCTTCCTGCTGGTGTTTTTCAATGTCAAGCTTTGACAATAAATAAATAAATAATGGGTTTGTTTAGATGGCTTCGCGTATCCCTGAGCCTAGCGTCCAGTCCTGGAATTTTCCAGAGGGTAATGACTCAAGTCACCAGTAAAATCCCCAAATATCTCCCGTTTTACGATGACATCCTGGTGAGCGGGAAGGGGGGGGGGAAAGCATGACGAATCGTTAAATAAACTGCTAAATGCTTAACAAGATGCAGGAGCCAAACTTAAGATCGAGAAGTACAAACTGTCGCGGCCTGAATTAAAATATTTAGGCCACATAATAAATGCAGAAGGCCTTCATTCACTCCCTGAGGTTATCGAAGCAGTCACAAACGCTCCTAACCCAACATGTATTCAAGAGCTGCAGAGCTTTCTGGGTTTTGTAAACCATTACTCAAAATATCTACCAAATCTCGCTCATATTCTGTCACCAGTAACACGTTTGTTAAGCCCAAGTATGAAGTGGGTTTGGTGGGCAGAATGCGACCGAGCCGTGAGTAAAGTAAAAGAATTATTTCTTAAATCAAAAGTTCTGGTTCATTACGATTCGAAATTAAAGCTCAAACTCGTTTGTGGCAGCTCACCATACGGAGTCAGCGCGTGCCTTATGCATGTCATGAAAAACGATGAAACACGGCCGATAGCTTTCGCTTCACGTAAGCTCACTCAAGCGGAAAGGAGCTACTCGCATTTTGATCGGGAAGCTCTCAGCGTGGCTTGGGGAGTGAAACGGTTTCATGAATACGTTTATGGTCAGCGATTCATACTGCAGTCTGATCAGAAGGCTTTAGTTTGGATTTTTGGCCTTAAAAAAGGAATACCGCAGATGGCAGTCGCCAGGGTTCAGCGTTGGGCAGTGATGCTTAATGCTTACGATTACGAATTCGAACACTCCCTGTAAACTTAATTTGACGGCAGACGCGGTATCGCGCCTTCCCCTCCCAAATACTGAGGGATTTGAGAAAGCAGAAGAGCAGTACATTATTCTTGCTTTAGAAACTATTTCTAATCTTCCAGTTTTAAACGAGACACTCGTTCTTGAAAGTAAACGGGATAAAATCCTTTCAAAAGTTTATCGTTATGTGAACCATGGCTGGCCTGACAAATGCGAAATTTCCGATCTGTTACTGTACTTCACGCTGTAACGGCGGACGCTACGACGGCTTAGGTGCTTGTAACGCCCCCGGTTTCGCTGGTGTACGTGGAGTTTCAGCTTGAGATTTCTACGGTGTTTACGACGACTTTTTTCGTTATACAACACAGCATGGACACTGTCCCAGCATGGGGGATGAAGCGCCGGTCCTAATTAAAGGGGCCTAACCTTAAACTGTCGGTATCGCTGCCACCAACGGTTGATTTAACTGTTTAACTAGCTAAAATCTAAAAATGGGCTACATATTTAATTTTACACTAAAATACAATTAATCAAGTCTAGCAAACGACTGAAGCTTAAAACTCCTGGTTTTATTTTTGCGACAGAGAATGAAAACACTTTTACATTATAGTTTGCTTCGAAAGCTTTTTAATACCAATTATTTAAATAGGCAACAAGTTTACATTTACATAAAGTAGCAAGTTTGAATATACACTTAGTATTTCATAAATTCAGACAAACACACTTGGTTTGAATAAAAGTTTAAATTTTCACATTAGAAAAGTAAATCATGAGTGCTCCCGGAGACACCCGCAAGACTAAACAGCCGCAACTGATAGTAGTCTATCTGACAGTATGTTTCTTATGATCAACCGTCCACAGTTATGTTTCTAAGTTTTCCAAGCACAAAAAGATCAACCTCCCTTAGGTCCCTCGAGAACTGTTCTAAGTAATAAAAAGCCCGGCAATTTTACACTTAGGCATCAGTTTGTTTCAATTTGCCTTCCACAAAGATCAAACCGTCATTTAGTTTAGATTAAAAATCCATTTAAAATAAACTGGAAAAATTTGGTTTTTAGAAAGAGAACCACTCTGACGTTATGGGGAGAGGAAACCTAAGATGCCGCTACAGGCGTCTCCACCATAATATTCTCTAGCTAGAGAGTTAAGTTAAGTTTTAAACTAAAATTTAGAATATGGGGGTCCTAAACTGAACTTTCAAAATCTAAACTATAACATACGAACCACTACCATCGTGCCCGGCATGGCATTCTCCGGACATGGCGTCTCCACTCCCGACTGGCGTGACCGGTCTCTAGCTTGAGATCTGTGAGCTGTGCTGACTGAGCTTTGGGGGTTTTATGCTGGAGAGGGGGGAAAGCGCGGACGTCGAGGATAGCTGCGGGGGTCTGATTGGCTGAGGGCCTTGAGAACAATGGAAAGTGGGAGGAGAAGTCGGATGAACAAAGGAACTGGGTGCAGAGCCGTTTGAAGGAGTAGGAACATGTAAAACGGAAAAAGATAGGCCTGTTTTGAGTTTCACTCAATTGAACTTTCGGAAATGGCCTTTACTTTGTATTATTGGCTACGGATTGAATATTTACATGATTGCAACGTGATTAGGCTCTTGTTAAAGCTTATTACTTGGCTTTGGGTAATGTCTAGAACATTACTATTAAATTAAACAAGCTTTAACGGTAAACTGTAGTGTTAAACACCACAACTAGTTTTGGCTGGGGAGGGGGGCAAAATTGGGTAATTCGAAGTTTTTGCACAGTTTGACTTTCGGATTTGGTTTGAACAGATCTTTTTAAGAATTCTTTTAGTGTTTAATAGTAGATCAAGCTATTTGTAGGTTTCGGTGGGTCACAGTCAGGTCCAGAGGAGAACTAAAATAAACATATATACACTGAAAAATTCGTGTCCGGTAGAATGCCAGGTCGTAATGCGTTTATACGTTTGGACATATGGTAGCGTTTCTGGGGGTAAAAGAATATAAATAAAGTATAAATGCGGTTAAATAAATTAGCTTAATTGAATGCTATAACGCATTAAGTTACAGAGAACATTTAACGTTTAAAAGTTTAAAGTTAAAATTCGATCGTTGTGGAAGTTTTCCATATGGATTGCGGCCGACAAACACAATAAAAAATATCACACTTCAAAAATGGTTGTCTGTACAAACCTCACACAATACACTAAGCTAATATGTTTGGGCTTTTTGCCCTAAAAGAAAAGAATAAAATGAAGATACAGAAATACAGAATTTTATAATGGCGGCCATGATGAAAGTGCGATGTAGTTGGTTTTGGTCAATCTTCAAATGTAGTTTCAATGGTCTTCAAGGAAGAAAGTCCGGATTTGGGCTTCCCCAAGAGTCTTGTATTTTGACAGGCTATTAAATGTCGAAGAGTTTGTGGAAATCGGACCATTATTGCGAAAACGGCCAGATATGCCTCGGCGAGGCATTTGGTGCTTCAAGAAAAAAAATTTCTAATTTTTGAAAAACAGGCGTTTTTCGGTGGCGCTCGTTTACAACACGTCGTGCTGAAATATTGGTCGAAAACGAACCTTATTTTGGGGGTATAGAGTCCTGGTGCCGACGGCCTTGCAGAGACAAATCTTGAAAGATCTACACAGTGCTCACTTAGGCATAGTTAAATTGAAAAGTTTAGCTAGACCAAAAATCGATGGAGATTGTGACCTTTCTGACTTCTAATTTCCTTCAAGAGGGGCGCTGGTAGTAGCCAAAGGTGATTGGTTATTTACATTAGCAGACTCATCCACTTCGCGTGTGTGGGGTGATTTCACTGGAGATTTCCTGCCAACTGGTGACTTGCATAGCAAACTCTCAGGTGATTTTCCATGCTGTTGGATTGGTGGATTCGAATCCTCAGTTACAGAAATTGACTTTCTGGATTGGCCGAGAGATCGACGCTCAGGAACTACGTCAGCGCAACTTGGCTTTTCACGTTTCTTGCCGCCAAAAGACATGCGTTGGAAAATTGAGTGATGTTGCTCATTATTATTCACGGAGTATTTACTGCTTTTCGCCGTCGGAGTTAGTGCGCTTGTTGGCTGTTCTGGAAATCTTTTTTCAGCGGTATGTAATCTTAGCTGTTTGCGATGTTTGCGAATCGTATTACCATTAGTATCAACGATAGTATAGGATTGATTACTACATATTTGGTTAACAATACCAACTGACCATAGCCTGTCAGTAGTCGTACTAAAGTCACGATACCAAACCATTTCACCTATTTGATACGTTTTCAACTCACGATGGTGGGTGCTCTGTACTTGTTTTAATTGTTTGCTACGAACGGCTGCAATAGGGTCAGGGAACAATAAATCCAGCCGAGACTTTAATTCTCGGTTAAAATATAATTTTCCGGGTGTTGCTTATTCACAGTTGGGGACGAGTCCGGAACCTTTGGTAATCTTTAAAAACTTAAGCTTAAACTGACAGGTCTCCAACCACGTCTTTGCTCCATATTTGTGGTAAGTTGCAAATTTTTTTTATTTTGGCAATGAAAATTAGTGCTCTGAATTCCTATCAGAGTTTAAACTTTTTCAAACAGTGTTATTTTGTCGTGGTAGTGCTGTGTGGTACGAAATGATAATAGTTAAATTTAGTACCTTAACAACTAGAACCGAAGTGGGCAATTGGATTTATTATGGTTAATTTTACCTTGGCAGTGTTCTAGAGCAACGCACCGGTGTGTCCGCACAGGCAGTATTATAAACATGAAGGTTCGAAAAATGCACTGCTAAATTAACCCTTGTAAATTCGATTGTGCCAATGCCCATATTCGGGCTAGTGTGTGCCGGTGTAAAATTTAACACCGTAGGTTTATGCTCAACCTTAGTGAAATCTGGTCTGTGCTGAGGCTTAGGCCAGAAGTGTTGTAAAACGTTGCAAATGGTGAAGGTAAAACATTTTTTCAAAGCCTAATCCCTTTAAATTAACTTGTAGGCAGTTAATTTATACAACTAGGTAGGCTACAGTCAAGCTTGATTTATTTCTGTGTTTAAACAAGTGACGACTCCACATGTATTTTGTTCACCTCGTGAATTAACAAAATTCTAACCCTGTCTTAACTCATTAGTTAGGGTGTAATTGAGATTTTTAATTGTATTTTTTGTAATTTACAGCAGCTATGAATGCAGGAATCAAATGTTTTGTCTTTTGGCTTCAGAACTTCTCCTCACGAATTCTTGTCTCGTCTTGAAATTGCTAAAAAGAAGCCGCCGTCGAAGCAGTCATTAGGTGAGGGCAGCAACTACTCTCAAAGGGGTCCGCCAAAACCTGATCTGACTCACAGCACCACAAAGCCGAAGGTAACTAACTCTTCAAGATTAAAAAAAAGTGTGGTTTTAAAAAAATTTGGTTTCTATTGCTAAAAAAAATATACGTAACCTGTAAATTTTAAAATTTGTATTCTCAAATGCATTTTTTCCTCTAGAGATTTAATTAATTTTGGCCAATCTCCAGTTCGCTAACCCTGAAGTGCGGACCTACACTTACCTCCAATAATGTAAAAGCGTTAACTTGCGTAACAACTCATCTTTTATTCTCTAGCGCTCGTCTGGTTCAGACGTATGCTCCATCTCCCTCTACCGCGCACAGCATGTACTACTGGAAACAGCAGACGAGGACAAAAGCGAAAGATGGCAAAAGACTGAACCACCCAGGAAGAGCCCTCTCGGCCTGCTGGCTGTGGCTCCTGTGATTCTTCAGGCTTTGCACCGTCGGCGCCTGATGTCTGCTGGTGCCTGGCCATTATCGCCAAGGCTGAAAGATTGGATTTGCATTTGGCATGTCAACACCGTTCTTGCGACGTTTCTTCCATCCATGCACAGCGCGCATTTTTCCCTTGAAGCAAGCAAACTGATCCTGATTTAGAAAACAACAGTGACCAGCTGAAGCGATAGCGAAAGACAACAACGAAGCCTATCGTGACCAGCTAAAGCGAAAGCGAAAATTACATGCGAAGGACCGAGGAACTCACGTGCTGAAATGGCCTGCCGTGGATTGATGTGATTCACCCGGCATAATCTGCCAGCTGCAATGGAGACAACAAGTTTCACGAGTATCGTGATTTTTGATTTTCGCATGCAGAGTTAGGAAAACAAACGTCCGTCTTCATCAGGCACTACTTCAAACTTGAAAACAGCTTTCTAAATTTTTTTAGTCTTTTGAATAAGGCATTTCAATATGGCGTGGCCTCCGGCATTCATCAGGCTTACGGTCCACTCATCTGTAAGCATACTTGAAAATTCTGCTCTAAGGAAAAAACGGATTCACGGGTGTAAGGGCCCTGTGTGTTCATAAGGAGTGCGTGTAGAGTTGTCAACGAAGCAAGAAATCACCGTTAACCAGACCTGATGATGGTTCACAACTTTTCCAGTTGAAACCCAATCTGGAGCTGAACACGGAAGCAAAAAGACTCAATACTTAAATCAAAAGTGAAACCAAGAACTGCAGTGAAGACGAATCATTCAGGAAGCGAATGAGTCGCACTGCTGCTTGCCTAGGATCAACGCTATTTGCCCGGCATTTGTGTCTCACCTTGCCCATTCACCCTCCTGCCGCCAAGCTTCGATTGCTCTACCATTTACATGCCTGTTATGCCTGCTGTCCCTCCCTGTGTGCCATCGGAGGCTGACGCTCGGTCCAAAGCATCTAGGAGCAAACTTTTCAAGGGATTTGTGATTTTGTATTTACACAAGCCGAATCATCATCCAAACAAGTGTTAGCAGTTAACTGGAATTTAGGAACAAGTTCATGACTACTTCACTGATCCTGCATTTTAATCAGAAGCAACTAAGCTGTCCCAAAGTCTCTACATTTGTAGTCAGAATTTTCTAAACTCAAATTAAAAGTGATTGCAAAGAACATGGCGAGAATTCACGCATGTGTTCAGGGAAATCCTGCCGACTGAGTTTTCTCTACTGTTGACTTGTCAGCAATTCGGAAATCATTTTATACAAAGTCAAGAATTAAAAGGAAACGTTGCTTGTTGTTACCCAAAAGAGCAGCCATAATGATGATTCAATGGATTTTTTTTTTTATCAATTCCACTATGAGGATTCAACAACAAGCATTGCATTTGATTGCAAATGCTCAACCTGTTGTCACAGTGGATGAATTTAAACAAATAATGAAAGGCGAAGACCAGTAAATGAGAGCAAAAGCAAAAGCCAAATGACAAGAAAGAGTAAAAGGTGAAAGAGCGAAATTCTAAGTCAAATTACTTTTCTAATTACATCACACACAACATTGCTCAAGGGTGCCATGGTGGCACCAATCAAATTCAATTTTAAAGTCAAATTACAAAAGACGAAAGCGTGAAAGTTGAAAGAGTGAAAGAAATTTGGAGTATATCAAATCCCACCCGGTGAATGTGGTGCTATTTATATTAGAGAACCACGAGAGGAATCAATATTCACATGCTGGATGACATCTCAGACGCAGCGCTCCATCAGATGGAACCAAGCCAGCACCATGCTCGTGTCCAACCCAGCTAGATACCAACATTCTAGGGCTCTTGAGTGCACACTATCCAATAGTATTTACAGAATCAACGTGTTTCACTAATGAACATCCAGCCACCATCATGCCCTGTATCAGCCAACTAGTATAAAAATACAAGAGCTCCTGAAGGCAAAGTAGAAAGCCACCACCAGCTTAGTTCCCATTCAATCAAAGTGAGGTTAAAGGATTTCTTGTGGCCAACTGCTACGTAACGACTTGTTGACATCATCACTGTTATTGTCACACACAACAATTGCTCAAGGGTGCCAAGGTGGCATCAAATCAAATTCTGAATGTCCGCGTTGTAAACGTGGACCGCCGAAAAACCCTCGTTTTACCAAACGAGCAAATTTTTTTCTTTGAGCGCCCAAATGCCTCGATTGTGCAAATTTCGCCGTTTTTTTTAATAATGGACAGAATAACACTACAGTTTACCGTTAAAGCTTGTTAAATTTAATAGTGATACTTTATGCATTACCCAAGCCAAAGTACTAAGCTTTAACAAGAGCCTATTCACGATGCAGTCATGTAAATATTCATTCCATAGTCAAGATTTTAAAGTAAAGGCCTTTTCCCAACGTTCACTTGAGTAAAACTCACTGGCCATCTTTACATGTCCCTACTCCTTCAAACAGCTCTACACCAAGTCCGTTTGCCAAACCAACTTCTCCTCCCACTTTCCATTGTTCTCCTGGCCCTCAGCCAATCAGACCCCAACAGCTCTCCTGCCCGTCCGCGCGAACTTTCGGTTTCTAGCATAAAAAGCCCCCACATCCTCCCTCCACAGCACAGCTCACAGATCTCTCAAGCTAGAAGGGTCACGCCAGTCGGGAGTGGAGACGTCACGTCCGTAAGATGCCATGCCGGGTTAAATGGCAGTGGTTTTTGTAGTTTAGCTTTTGAAAATTTAATTTAGGACCCCCCAAGTCTAAATTCATAGTTTAAAACTTAACTTTAAACTCTCTAGCTTTGAAGAAATTATGGTGGTGACGCCTTAAGCGGCATATTAGGTTTTTTCACCCCATAACGTCAGAGTGGTTCTCTTACTAAAAACCAAAACTTTTTCTTATTTGTTTTAAATGTAACTTTATTCCAAATAACTGACGGTTTGATCTTTGTGCGGGATTCATTGATTCATTCACTCCAGACGTACTTCATAAGTAGCCGCGGCTTTTATAATTTGAGGAGTTGGCTTCTAAACAGCAACTCTGGGAGGTTTAAATGCTCTGTTTTATCACTTAGAAACAAAACTGTGAAACGGGTCATCTTCATGTGTGATTGAAACATACTGTTTGATAGACTGCAACCAGCCTGAGCTGTTCAGTCTTACGGACGACTCAAGTGAGCTTGCTCAAGTTGCTTTATCTATTCGAAAATTTAATTGATTGTACATTGAAAACACAAGTGTCGTTTTGTCAGATCGTGTGAATTATGAAAATGTAAATTCAAACTTGTTGGTTTTAATTCATTGATATTCAAAAGCTGTTCGTGCAAACTTAATGTAAAAGTTTAAAGCCGAGCCATTGTCTTCATTTAAACTTTTTAACTTTTGTAATTCATAATTCTTAGTTTTATGTTGAATAGCAGTTAGCAAATCTCAGGTCCTTGCCGTGCCGATTGCATCCGCAACATATTTTATATTTTTTATTTTTTATTTTTATTAATAAGTGTTTTTAAGATTGTACATTTGACTAAGGATGTTTTAACCTGCATTTTTATTTCTTTTTCCATGTTTTTATTGTTCCTTTTATTCATGTGAGCTGCTTTTTTAATTTCGGACTGGGTATAAGAGGAGGATGCGCTCCCTTCTCAGTCCCATACAGTTTCTTTGCTGTATAAATGAATTATTTATTATTATTATTATTAAAGTGTGCTTTTCATTCCCTGTTGTTATAGTAAAACCAGGAGTTTTTAACTTCAGTTCGTTTACTATTTGATTAATTGTTAAGGTGTAAAATAAATATGTAGCCCATCTTTAATTTTAGCTCTTGATAAACAGTTAAATTCATCCAGCTATCGTCTTCACACACGAAGAAGAAGTAGATAAGCACTTACCTTTCTTCGATGTTCTCCTCAGCAGGGAAAAGGATGGAATCACCTATGAACCTTTGCAAAAACCTGCGCACTCTGGGCGAGCGATTCCTTTTCACTTCAACCACCCACGCTCCCAACTGAAGGCAATTGTCGCCAATGAACTTTGCAGGATTGTGGCACATTCCTCGACCCCCCCACACTTCGAAGAAGTTTCTCGCACTTGCTAAGACGAAGTTTCTGCAACTCCACTACCCAGCTTGTATTGTCAATGCAGAAACCAAGAAGTCGTGGTTTCGGGCCCGCGAAAGAAGGAATCGGAGCAGGGAGAACAGGCCAGACAATAAACATCCGTACGAAGTTGTCACTTATGTTCCAGGGAGGAGTGAGAAGTTACAGAAAGTCCTTCAAGAGCACGGTGTGCGCTGCTTTTTCAAGTACCCTCCCAACCTGAAAAAGTTGCTGAAAGCCAAGAGTAAATTGTCCCCCCCCCCCTCCCCTCCGGCTTCCTCCGTGTCCAGTGCCCGTAGGTGGTCACCCACCCCCACCGCCGCCTCTATCCCCCACCGGTTCCAACCCATCGCTATGCGACTAGGCTGAAGGCCCGACTCGCCCAGCCTCTCCCACCTCCACTTCCACCTGTTTCTCCCCCTCCAATTACCCCACCTGTGGCAGTGCCCACTCCCAACTCCATCTTGGATGGTGTCCCCTCCCACCTACTCTCGCACAGTGGAGTCGTATACTGGGTCCCTTGCAGCGACTGCAGCGCAGTGTACATTGGTGAGACTCATCGTAAGCTCCAAGCACGCCTTAAAGAACACGTCGGAGACACCTTTGGAGGAAAAGAGAAGAACGGAATTGCTCTCCATCATAAAAAAGACAAACATGCCATCTCCTGGGATCGGACTTCTGTTCTCTTCAAATTCAACACACACAACGACTGTCATCTCAGGGCACTGATGAATTCACTACTCGGAATAAGCAGATTTCCAGTGACGCTGCTTTTCGACCTGTCAAAGCACCAACTCCTGCTGCTACGACAGCCCAAGGTTCTAAACCTTCCAGCAACCAACGTGGTAACAACAATCGTAACCACAGCAGGGTGGCTAAACCGGCTGGTTCCGCCGAGGTGAAAACTGACCCCCCCCAAGTGAAAGTTCAGCCACCTCCAACAACTCAAATCCTGAGTTCAACAAGCCACATATTGCTGGCAATTGTTATTATTGTAATAAATCCGGACATAGACGCAGTGATTGTCGTATCCATATGGCTGACGAAAGAGCCGCAGCAGCAGCTGATTGTAATTTTATCAGTCATGCCCCACCGGAAGTTGTTTTATCTAAACATATACACGAATGGTCCGTAAACGGCCAAAAGTGCCTTGTTTTACGTGATACTGGTTCCACACACGATGTAATCGCTCGTGAACTCGTAAAACCCGACCAGTTTACTGGCGAGTACACGCATTGTCATAATGCTTTAACCGATAAGACGACAGCACATGCTATTGCCTTAATTAAGGTTCAGACCCCCTATGGAGCTATTCAAACAGAAGCTCTCGTATTCGACTACGTGGGCCCCCACTTCAAAATGTTGCTCGGGGTGCCATCTCAAACTGTGTTAGAGGGTAAAGGACTTGTTTCCCTCCCCACTTACGTGAACGCAGTCATGCGTGCCCAAGCACGTGCCAACGATCAGCTCCCTCTCTTATGCCGTAAGTACCGTGAGAGCCAGACTGATAGCGACGGGTCAGACAGTGACTCAAGTGTTACTCCACTAGCAGTAACGGAAGGTTTTGTCAGCCCCAAACAAGACATTTTGGATGAGGCGATTTTAGGCCCTCAAACTGAGTAGTTTACTGCATTTTTCAACATTGACAAAACTGAGTTTCTAAAACTCCAGCGTGAATGCCCAACTTTACAATTATGTTGGAAGTATGCTGAGCTACCTGAAAGCCAGCAGGACGAAAAGCCTTTTTTCATTGATCATGATTTGCTTTTTCGCAAACCTTTTCGTCCTGAGGGAAGGCCGCTAATCAACAGGCAACTAGTTCTTCCCCAGGAGTGTAGAAATTTGGTTCTAAGCACTGCACATGCTAATGCATGGGCTGGCCATCTAGGGCGTTCCAAAACGAAGGAAAGAGTGCTTACAAATTTTTACTGGCCCAAATGTTTTAGCGACATTGAGCAATTTGTCTTGACTTGTTTAACCTGCCAGAAAAATGGTAAATCTGGACAGAAGTTTATTGCCCCAATGATGCTTGGGCCCAAGGATGGGGAGCCCTTTAATCGTTTTACTGTAAATATTGTTGGCCCCATCAGACCCTCTAGCAGAGGTGGTTTTAAATATGTTCTATCTCTCCTCGATCCGGCAACCAAGTTTCCCGAGGCCGTGCCCCTTAAGGAGGCCAACAGTCAAAATGTGGTAGACGCCCTCCTCGGCATCTTTTCGAGGTAGGCTTCCCCTCCGAATTACAATCGGATTTAGGCTCAGTTTTCGTGTCTGAGCTCACCACTTTATTCCTTGAAAAGTGTGGAATTAAATGTGTTAATTCAAGTGTCAATCATCCACAGTCCAACAGCGTGGAGCAATTTCACCGAATCTTCAAGGCAGTGCTAAGAGCGGTTTGTCACGAGCATCCCCAAGACTGGGAAAGATGCCTCCCTGGTGCTATGTTTTTACTACGTACTGCTCCACACGAGAGTACTGGATTTTCACCTGCTGAAATGGTGTATGGCCGAAATTTGAAAGGCCCTCTAGAGCTTGTCAAAAGCCAATGGGTTGAACCCGACGTTCACCCATCCGTCCTTGGGTACATCCTGGATTTACTTCAGAGGTTCAAATACTCACGGAAACTCTCACAAGAAAATATTGTGAAGAGCCAGCAGAAAAACAAAACCTCCTATGACCGTAAGGCAGTTGAACGTAAGTTCAAGGAAGGCGATAAGGTTCTAATCCTTAAACCTGACAGAGCCAATAAATTAGAAATTTATTGGGATGGACCCTGTGATGCGATAAAACGCTTATTAAGAAGTCCCATGGTTCTCAAAAGGAGACCATCTATCACATTAACTTGTTAAAGCCTTATCTGCCTAGGGAAGGGTCAAGTAATCACTCTTACAATGACGAACGTGAGTTTACTCACCACGACCACGTTTGGACAGGCAAACCTGGTGATGGCCATCTTAATTCAAAAGAAGCCATGAGTCTTTTCAAAAAGACAGGTGATTTATCAGAGTCACAAAAATCCGACTTACTAAAAGTCTTAGACCAGCTGGACGGTGTTTTTTCTACTCTGCCGGGTCGTACCGACATTGTCACCCATGATGTGGAACTAGTTGACACACAGATAAAGCCTTGTAAATATTACAGGCATGCCAAGTTCGAACGTGACTTGATAGTTACAGAGGTCCAACGTATGTTAGATCTGGGCTTAATTGTGGAAACGGATTCCCCTCATGGATCCCCCATGATTATTGTACAAAAAGAAGACGCTAGCCCTCGTCCTGTGGCTGACTACAGAGAGCTGAACAACAACACGGTAACCAAAGATTACCCTATTCCTAACGTTGAGGAATGTATTGAGCGTACAGCTGGGTGGAAATACATCTCTATTTTTGACCTTAACCGTGGATTTTGGCGAGTGCTCTTGATGCCACGGGCTTCAATGGCCGCCACTATCACTACCCCCATTGGGAGGTTTGCTCCCCTTATGATGAATATGGGGATGAAAAACGCTTCATTTTGCTTGCGGAGGTTTATGGACAATATCACTTGTGGCATCAGGATGACACCGCCGTGTGTGCCGAAGCGTGGCAACAACACCTCGACAACGTTTTTAACTTTCTCTTTGCTGTCAAGAAGGCCGGGTTAACTGTTAACGCAAAAAAAATCGCAGGTCGCTTGCAGCAAGGCGACTTTTCTTGGTCACGAAGTGGGCAATGGAACTCGCACTCCCTCAGAAGTGAATGTTTTGGCCACAAACTAAGAGGGATGTCCTTTCATTCCTTGGTTTGGTTGGTTATTAGTTATTAC
This sequence comes from Lithobius niger, assembly GCA_023313725.1. Lineage (NCBI taxonomy): Eukaryota > Metazoa > Arthropoda > Chilopoda > Lithobiomorpha > Lithobiidae > Lithobius > Lithobius niger. Next base: position 43,729 of record JAHWFP010252836.1, read on the forward strand.
CAATGCTACATTCCCCACTATGCCGAGGTCTGTGCAATCCTGACAGACTCTCTGAAAAAGGATGCACCTGATCCCGTTTTGTGGGATGATTCAAAGCAAACTGCCTTTAAAACTTTGAAGACTGCCTTTGTGACGTTTCCTGTCGTAAGAGCCCCCCGACTTCAATCAAATCTTCATCCTCCAATGCAATTATTCCGACCGTGGCATGGGCTGCGTGTTGTCCCAACAATTTGGTGAAGATGAACACCCCTGCCTTTACGTTTCACGTAAATTAACAGCCCGTGAACAAAATAATGGGACGACAGAAAAAGAATGTGCTTGTCTGATCTGGTCGGTTGCTAAATTACGGCCCTACATCTATGGGACAAAATTTGTCATCAAATCAGATCACAACCCATTCACTGGCTCAAGCAAATGTCTGGCAAGAACCCCAGATTGCTTAGGTGGAGCCTCACCCTCCAAGATTATGACTACACTGTCCGGTATAAACCTGGGAAGTATCACTTAAACGCCAACGCGTTAAGTAGATATCAAAATACTGTACCAGTATTCTTGCAAATTTTTTTTTTCAACAGACCGACGACGTCTGTCTTCATCAGGCCTAACCTACACAACTCAAACTTTTGTCAACTACATCGTCACCGTGGAATTCAGCGTTTGACATCTGCGCAGATTTCGAACGCTGAATTCCATGGTGACGATGTAGTTGACAAAAGTTTGAGTTGTGTAGGTTAGGCCTGATGAAGACAGACGTCGTCGGTCTGTTGAAAAAATTTGCAAGAATACTGGTACAGTATTTTGATTCTGAAATTGTGCGTAACAATCTGTTTTCAACAATCAATTATCAAGAATGATGAACTTTCAGAGTAGAAGCCGTTATGGAATTTTCAATGTTAAGTAGATATTTTGTTTAAATGTTCTTTCGGGGCTCAAAAACTGGGCGTGTAAACTTGATGAAACTCGGTGGGAGGGTAGCCCTGGTCTGTACGCACATTTTAAGCCCAACCACAAGTCCGTGAGACCTCTGTGACCGGCGCTATTCGAAAAAAAAACCCTCAGAACGGATGTTAACCGTCACCGTCAAAAGGTTTAAAGATTTGTTTTTCAGTACAAATTGACTGAAAATTAAATTTTGTCTTTTATTTTGACGTTTTGGTCTGTTGAGAGCTCATCTTTAAGCAACTCTCAGTTAATTCCCGTTTTGGCCTTCACACCTAAATTTTAAATGCCTATGTTTTACTCTTTTTGTCACTATCAACGTCTCCCTTTGTTGGAGAATATTAACAAAGATTGTAATTACACTAATTAAATATTCATTAGCAAGAATTTATAGGGTTTGGGAGGAGAATTTGTAACTCTAAAAAGTTCCTATTAGAACACGTTAGATTCATCCCCATTAGTTCAATCCGAGTTTTCAGAGAGCGCCACGTGTTCTATCTGGTAATTTTTGCTCATTTTTTCAGCCCAAATCTAAAGTAAACTAAATTACAACTAAGCTAGACTAAATAATAATTAAATATAAGCTAGTTTCGTTTAGTTTAGTTTAATTTTAGGCTAAAAACTGAGTGGAAATTCTCACATAAAACACGTGGCGCCCTCTATAAACTAAGACTGAACTAATGCGAATATATCTAAGACGTTTCAGTATGGGTCTCAGTCACAAATTCTCCTCCCCAACCCTATAAATTCTTGTCATTAGGAATATTCCACGGCAGCTGCAACTTGTCCCCGGTTGGCTCTTCTTTACGTTTTAAACGAAATGGTTTTCTTTATAAAAAAACCGTCTGTCTCACCTCTGAGCTCAAAAGGTCAACTCTGTCATTAGAAGGTTGTTGCGTTTTTATCCATAAAACCTCCCAGCGTTGTATTACTATGTTTTAAGTTATGGGTCATACCTCCAAACCTTTTAGTGTCAAATCACCATGTAAACAAGTTGTTTGGTAACCTTAAACCATCCCAGTGGTATTAGTTACTGTTAAATAGAGCCGTTGTTCTTCTACGTGTTTACAGAACATCCTTTTCTAAAAGTTATCGTAACCTAGGTTAAGGGGGGACGGCGAGGTGTTTTTGGCCGCACACAGAAAAAAAAGATGCGGCAATTGGACATAATTCGGACTCGTATGAACGATTAAGTAGCGGGACGCCTCATTTGACAGTTTTCTTTTACAACAACCGTAACCTTGTAATATTCTAAAAGAAAATAGTGTTTTTAATTTGTAACTTGTATTTTACTTAAAGTTCTCTTAGCCACAAAAACGTTAGTCCCCCAAAAATACAAAACGGCAAAGTCAACATTTTTGTAAACAGTGTATTTTATTTCATTTCAATTTTGCATATTTCGGCGGTCTTGTTCTTGCATATCTTGTGTGCACTAACCCTTCTATTCTAGCTTTTATTCTGAGTTCTAAGGAACCCTGAATAAAATCCTGGATTAGGGGGCGTGTAAACGTGGACCGCCGAAAAACCCTCATTTTGCCAAACGAGCAAATTTTTTTCTTTGAGCGCCCAAATACCTTGATTATGTAAATTTCGCCGTTTTTTTAATAATGGACAGAATCGGTCAAACTGTGCATAAAACTTCGAATCCCCTTCCCCCCCCCCCACCAAAAACTAGTTGTCGTGTATAACACTCCAGTTTACCGTTAAAGCTTGTTAAATTTAAAAGTGATACTTTATGCATTACCCAAGCCAAAGTACTAAGCTTTAACAAGAGCCTATTCACGATGCAATCATGTAAATATTCATTCCATAGTCAAGATTTTAAAGTAAAGGCCTTTTCCCAAAGTTCACTTGAGTAAAACTCAAACTGGCCTATCTTCTTTACATGTCCCTACTCTTTACATGTCCCTACTCTTTACATGTCCCTACCAAGTCCCTTTGCCAAACCGACTTCTCCCACTTTCCATTGTTCTCCTGGCCCTCAGCCAATCGGACCCCCGCAGCTCTCCTGCCCGTCCGCGCGAACTTCCGGTCTCTAGCATAAAAAGCCCCCACACCCCTCCCTCCACAGCACAGCTCACAGATCTCTCAAGCTAGAAGGGTCATGCCAGTCGGGAGTGGAGACGTCACGTCCGTAAGATGCCATGCCGGGTTGAATGGCAGTAGTTCGTATGTTTGAAGTTTAGCTTTAGAAAATTTAATTTAGGACCCCCCCAAGTCTAAATTCATAGTTTAAAATTTAACTTTAAACTCTCTAGCTTAGAGGAAATTATGGTGGCGACGCCTTAAGCGGCATATTAGGTTTTTTCACCCCGTAACGTCAGAGTGGTTCTCTTACTAAAAACCAAAACTTTTCCTTATTTGTTTTAAATGTAACTTTAATCCAAATAACTGACGGTTTGATCTTTGTGTGGGATTCATTGATTCATTCACTCCAGACTTACTTTATAAGTAGCCGCGGCTTTTATAATTTGAAGAGTTGGCTTCTAAACAGCAACTCTGGAAGGTTTAAATGCTCTTTTTTATCACTTAGAAACAACTGTGAAACGGGTGATCTTCATGTGTGATTGAAACATACTGTTTGATAGACTGCAACCCGCCTGGGCTGTTCAGTCTTGCAGACGACTCAAGTGAGTGTTCAGTATTGTTTTTTCTATTCGAAAATTTAATTGATTGTACCTTCAAATCACAAGTGTCGTTTTTGTCAGATCGTGTGAATTACGAAAATGTAAATTCAAACTTGTTGGTTTTAATTCATTGATATTCAAAAGCTGTTCGTGCAAGCTTAATATAAAGTGTGCTTTTCATTCCCTGTTGTTATAATAAAACCAGGAGTTTTTAACTTCAGTTCGTTTGCTATTTGATTAATCGTTTAGGTGTAAAATAAATATGTACCCATCTTTAATTTTAGCTCTTGATAAACAGTTAAATTCCATCGTTGGTGGCAGTGAATACCATCAGTATTAGGTTAGGCCCCTATAAGTAGGACCCGACGCTCCATCCCCAATGCTGGGACTGTAGCCCATGCTGTGTAGCGGCGCTTATAGGGTCTTGAGGTGCCTACTGTCTCTAGCACCGACAATCTGGCGTACTTGTGGTTACTTTCGTAAAAAAGTGAGTGGGTCGTAAACCTACGACCCACTCACTTTTTGGAATACGTTGAGTTTCCATTGTACCTTCAAAGATTTTTTAAAAATGAATTGATTTCCGATTTAGGACCCCAATTATTTAACAATCTAACGGCATCGGAAATTTTTCCGGGCCGTGGACCTGAATTTACATTTGGCATAACCTGTACTGGATTGGTACCGTCTGCGTTTCGTAATCGGGCTAATTCTATCTGTCTATTAGCAAGTTCCAACTCGTGCTCGAGTTTCCTAATGGCCAGCGCCGTAGCGGCATCGCTAGTCTGGGCGGCGGTGTCTCTTAGCATTAACTCGTGTGCCCGTGCCTTATCGGCGTCGGCTAGTTTTAAAGCTTCAAGTTTCAACTGTTCTGTTTTAAGGAAAAGTTCGTTCTCTTTGAGAGCAATCTCCTTTTTGGCCAAAATGGCAGAATCACGTTTATCTATGGCACTGAGCAGTTCGTTTGACAGCTCATCCAAAGTGAGTTTATCATCGTTAAATGCTATTTTTAAAACATCTACGGACTCGTGTCTGGTTTCACACACCGTTAAACCCAAATTCAAACAAGCTTTCTTTAAGTCTTTGTAGTGAATATGATCGATTAACGCTTCTAAATCTTCCATGTTGAAAGTTAGGTTAGTTCAAATTTTAAAGAAAAAAAAACGTTCTAGTTTTAAATCTTTACAGTTAAAATTGCAGCCGCAAAATAACTCTCTTAAAAGTTAAAAAGAGCGAGTATTTAAACACTTCTCTTATAACCCAATCCAGTCAGGGACACAAAAATACAATCTTATATTACCTAAGCACTCAGGTGGATACATAAAATAAACACTCGGCCTGGCAACCGGACTATACCAATGTGCACTAACCTGAATTTTCATACACAATCGCTGTGCGGTCAGTCATCCAATCACCCATCGAAGATCGGATCAAAAATGTGGTTGTGGTCGTCCTTCTGGTTGAAGTTTGAACACCGTCAATTGTGAAGTCCTGTGGATTTTCACTCTTGGAGCATCATATCCTCTTTTTCAGTGGCTGACTTCTCCAGGGGTTGAAGGAACATCTGCCTTCCGAAGGCGTGCCTGCTGCTTCACGGCTTGTGAAGGGAGGGTTGCCGCTTCCCGGCTCCAGCTGGATACGGGGTGGTTTTTGCCTTTTGTTGTCTTAAGGCTGACATCTGCTTCTGTAGCGTTTTTGACTTAGCTACGGACGTCTCTGGGGGATTGCAGTTGTGATTTTACTGCGACATCTTCTTCTTAAGATGAACTGGCATGGTAGTATGGCAGGGGGGGAAGGAGTGTAGTGGCACAGCACCTTTAAATCCCACCGCTGCCACCAGTTTTGTAGCGGCGCTTACAGGGTCTTGAGGTGCCTACTGTCTCTAGCACCGACAATCTGGCGTACTTGTGGTTACTTTAGATAAGTTCATAAGTGGCGGTTTTTACTTTCGCGGAAAAACAGCATAGCGTGTCTACTGCACGGTTAGGAGAAGAGCGTCAGCGTCCTACCTAAGTTATGAAGACCTATCTAATCATGGTTCACTGCCACCACGATGGGTAATTAATCTAATTTGCCTACTTCGGAGTTAGAATAAAAATGGTTTTGTAATTAAAATAACCCTTGCAAATTAAATTGGACTAAAAGTCAAAATTGTTGTTCAAAACAACCTTCTTTTCTGTTTTAATAAAACAAGACAAGATTTATACACACGGAGTAACTAGTTGGTTACAAAATAAAACTGGGGCTTTACAATTAAAAGCACACGATTTACAATTAAATCGACACTGAACTTAAAGTTAAAGTTCACATTACAATTTGGACTAGAAAAAGTCGGTTTGAGTTATCGCAACTCTCTAAGTTACAAACATGACCCTTGCAGAATGTAAAATAGTCTTTGAAAGCTTTAGCAACTCTTGCACTAAAGTCAATCAATCAATCACACTGAATCAAGATTAGTGTTACAAGGAAAACTACCTTTTTGAAAACTCCTGCTTCAACAATAACACATGCTAGATCTCGGTGATCTTAGATTATTTAATGGACACTGAGTCCATAAACAAAGAAAAAAGCCGGTTTTTAGGAAGGGGACCTTAAACCCTTAAATCATGGGTGCCCTAAACCAAAATGCCGATTGCGTTTGGCTACCCACAAATTCCCTCAAAGTCTAGAAGTTAGTTTATGTTTTAAGACTAAAAATTTAGAAATTCTGTTCTAAAAATTAAATTCTAATAAACTAGTTACCCTTTGAACCACTACCTTGCCCGGCATGGCAACATTCGGACTGGACATCTCTGCTCCGACCGCCGTAGTGACCTCTAGCCTGAGTCCTTGAGCTATGCTGACGAAATTCTCCCTCAGCTTGGTTATATACCTACTGCCTGCCTGCAGGTAGGAGGGAAACCGCGGACCTGTAGGAGAGCGACGGAGGGGGGGTGTGAGGTAGAGGGGTCGCTTTGGAGGAGGAGTGACTGACCAAAATCGGCCGAGCTGTCACTACCGGAAGTCGGCCATGACAGCGCGGACGGCTAGGGTAGCCTGGCACTCTGATTGGTGGGGAAAAAAAATACTGAGTTTGGATTGGAAGGAGCTTGGATGGCAAAGGGATTTGCCGACTTTGGGTGTTTTTAGAGGCCGTGGCTTGAGTTAAACTCATAACAACGTGAAATAGGCCTATACATTTTTTTTATAAAAACTACAATGTTATGCATTGCAACTATTGAAGGAAGGGGGGGAAACGAAGTTTGATGCTTAAAGTTAAAATAAATGATTATTAATTGAAGGCAAAGGCTTAGTTGTGCATTCGGAATTGAGATCACTATGGTCGGAGCCCTGAAATAAAAATACAAGCTACACACTGAAAATGTCCGGTAAAATAATCGTAGTTGTGTTGCCATTTTGAACAAGGTAGGGTTCATGTGAAAAGATTACGTTAAATAATGCTTTTATAAAAGCCTAGGCAAAAGATTAAATAAACCAGCTTGTGTTTTGAAATGCTATAACACATAAAAGTTAAATGTATTATTGCAGCCGCAGATAATAACGCTAGTGTAGTCAAAGTTTTCATTGTTGCTAAAATCGTCACCTTAGTAAAATAAAAACATTGAAGACGTAATAAACATGTAAACTAGCACAGCACTAAGCTAGTCGGCTTTATGCCTAGAAATAAATTCGAGAAATACAAATAAATATTTACATGTTTGTAGAAAATGGCGACGGAGATTGCGAGCGTCGGCGCTCAGTTTGAGCACTTTTTCAAATGAAGCTGTAGACCAAAGTATGGTGAAATTTCAAGTTCTGTTTTCACAGGATGTTAGATAAAGTTCAGGTTTATTAAGAGCTGCAAACGAGAGTCGATGAAGTCCATTTTCCAGAGAGATATGAATTTTTAAACTTGGAGGTTGAAAAATAGGCCTAGCGCTTTTTGGCGCTAAGAAAAAAAAAGTGTCCCCGAGTTGTTGATGGTTGGTGTCGGGTCTCCTAACCAATCGACAGGAAATTTAGGCCTCATGCCTTTACAGCTGTGCTTATGCCGTAAAAGTCGTTGTAATGACCGCAACACCTTAAACTGAATCTCCGTGTCAAACCAGGAAACCGGGGGCGTTTAAGCACCTCAGCCGTCGTAGCGTCCGCCGTTACAGCGTCCCATTTAGTTAAAACATACATATAAAAATAACTTTGTATGCCTCAAGTTCTGCCCAGCTGAAGTTATTCACTAAGTTAGTTTTTGCAGTTTTGCCACCCTTTTAAATAGTTTTAAACTCCATGTGAACTTTAACAAGCAGTTGCTGGTTATTATAAACATTTAAAATCTTCTGTAGAAGTACATGCAGTGGCGTCACTTTCAGTTTATGTATTTTGTCTTCGTGTTAAATGGCTGGTACTTGTGGCTTCCTTTGGCCAAGCTAAGATGATGGTAATCAATTGAAGCTCTGATCCGAAGGCTCCTCGTGTTATGTTAGTTGTTTCTTCGCAAACCTAACCAAGGAGCCTTCAAATCAGTGCTTTAAACAATTTCCACCCAGTAGGGATCGACCGGATACCGTTTTGCCGGTTCCGGGTCGGTTCCGGATAATTTGATGTCAGTGCCGGATCGGTTCCGGAAAAAGGTGCCGGAGCCGGACCGGTACCGGATACCGGGTAATTCACACACAAAAACGAAAAAAGCTTGTTTATTTTTTCACCCTTATAAGTTGCAGCTATTGTGTTAATTTTCGCTTTGCTTCACATTATTTTCTTACATTAAACATGTCGAAGTCTTACGCTATGTTGAGTACCAGTATAGTATAGTTGCATGTAGGCTACGGAGCTGTTTTTGCAATGTTGCTAAATTCTGCAATTTTTTCTTAAACAGTCAAACAAAGCACTCATTAGGTTAATCAGTCAGAAAACATTTTTCTATTTGAAGGATTTCTCATTGATTAGCCTACTCTTCATTTCGAAATATAACTTGCAAAATTTTACAATGTTTGTGAAACCAGTATGTGGTCCATGCATTTATTTTAGATTAAAATTGTTGAATTTTGGTTGCATTAAAAAAATCAAAATCACAACAGGTTTTTATTTACAGCTTAAAATTGCTTTCATTCCGTTTTATATTGCGCACAGTATAACAAAGACCGAAAGCAAAAAAAAAAAAGGAACGAAACCAACATAAAAAAGCTGTATTTTTTTTTTTTTTCATTTTATGAACAAAAGTGGCTCGACTCTTGCAACATGGAAGTCATCTTTGGTTTATAATGCTATTATTTCTTGCTAGTTTTTGATGCCGTCATTAAACAGTCTTACTTTTCGAATTTAACCCCTTGGTGTCCAAACCACGATTTATCGTCACTTCAAACCCGTTTCTAAAGCTCCCGACGCATCCTGGATTCAAAGTCCCATTTGGAAAGAAAAACCGCCATTGCATACAACAGAGGTGTAATTCCGACTGAATTAGGTACTTTGGCACGCGTATTTTGGATTTATTTTTAATTTAATATTATCTTTTAATTACCTCAACTGATGTTTTTGTTGGCCGTGTCGTCAAAATTGACGTGAAATTGCTTTTGTTTGCTAAAACTAGTCCCTGGTTCAAGCTGTCGTAACAAAAGAACGCAACGAACGGCCGCCATCTTGATCCCGTGGGAAAGCTGGGATTCCCCGATTGGCACGTGTATAGCATGTGATCACTCATCGCGGCGGGGGCCAGCGAATATAAATTAGGAAATAAAACAACTTTAAACTACTTCTACGGTATTAAAAACTTAAAAAAAGGATTTCGGAAGCCGTAAACAACGCTGTAATGGAAGAATAACCAGACGACGATCGTTTCAAGGTCTCATGTTCAGCAACGGAAGGTGAATATTTTCGTAAGCGCATTTACGTAGTCGAACTTCAACTTTTTTTTTTTACTTATGAAAACTTAATACGATTATCCCAAGTATATTTTTGTCCAATAATTTACACTGTAATTATTACATCTGCAATTTTTTATACCTGTAGATCGCTTAGTTAATTTACTACGATTTATTTTACCGAGGCTTGCAACATGTTTACGGGGACGTGTTTCGGTTGTGTTGCAAACGGTATCCGGCTCAATATAATGGCCGGATCCGGATCTCGCCGGATACCGCATTATCCGGCGCCGGATCCGGATATATCCAGACTCGGTTGATCCCTACCACCCAGTATAAGCCACAATTATTGTCCATTCAACAGAAAGCCAAATTAACATCAACTATGTAAACCACAAGTGATACCGTCACACAGGCTTCCCCAAATTTTTTTTATGTTTGAGAATAACAAGCAACGGTTTGTTGAAAATTCACATGGACTGTAATTAGCCTGCAACACTGAATTCAGTACCACAGGAAGACACATGTGACACAATATTTACTGGGTATTGCTTGCTATGGAAGTCTGGTTTCCCTTGTTCTACATTTAGCAGAATTGTTTCTGAATCAGACTCTTAGGAAATTGACTAAAATTATTGAAATAGCGATTCCATAAAATAGTTCTTAAAAAAAAAAAAGGATTTCTTTTCTTTTCCTAGACTTTAAATTCTATTATGAAGCTTGATCTTGTTCGGGATAAATCAAGTGAAGAAATTACTCAGGTTGGTATTTAACACAATTTTTTTTTTCAATACAGATTTGTAGAAAAATAATGGCTGCATAAAATGTTTTCTTTTTTTAGATATGGAAAGATTACCATAAAACAAAGAACACAGTGGCCGCAGTTATTCCAGTAAGTAGAGCACTAATTTAAATGGGTTAATTAAGTATTCAGTAAAAGATGTTGATATGAGGACAAATTACGTACGAGCTATTATCATCATCGTCAATTCTAGACGAGCCATCATCAACAAGCAAAATGTCGTTGTTGCTTGCCTCCAAGCTTACCTTCTTCTAGCCTCCCTCGATGGCTGCACACAGTCAAGTCTGTGTCTGTGTACAGCCCCTGGAGCTACTTTCTTTTATGGTGAGCTTGTGCTTGGTGAGGTTGCCGGCTCGACTTAAAAAAGAAAATGGCTTGAACTAACCGTTTCACTTATGCTGTTAACTGCAAGCCTTTTTGTATGGATGTACCATATTACCCTGAATATAAGATGAGTAGCATTTTTGGACTCGCATATTCCAAAGAAATAAATGGCTGTGGATTATAAGATAGGTGACTTGAGCAAAGCTTTCATAAGGCATGGTATTACATTTTTTAGTTTGTATACTGTACTAGTAAATCACCTGGCACTGGGTTTGAAACCCAATATTTTAGTTAAGTCTTCGAATTAAGACTGCTTACTGAGGCCATTTTCAAAACATATTTAATTGGGGAACAGTGGCTTGAGATTAGCACCATTGGATTGATCTCATAATAAAACATTCGAAAATGGTGTATTCAAACGTCAAAATCGGCCAAAATTTTGACCGAGTTATGGATTTGTAAGTGAGTATAAGACGATCCTGTTTTAATGGTACAAATTTGAAAAAAAGTACTATCTTGTATTCAGGTAATACGATAGTTTAGGTATCTTGAGTTCATGTCTCTCTGTTTCCTATTCCATGGTTGTTCGTTGCTAAGTTAGTAAGTTCCCTAGGTAACCCTAACAAAGCTCGTTAACAAGCTGCGCACCATTGGACCTATAGTAGGAACTTGATAGTGCAAATTAACTGAGATTGAGGTCTGTTATGGATAATTTAATTTACATGCCAAACAAAGAAAATTAGTTAGTACAGAATTTGGCGTTGGAGAACGGTGCTTTGACCTGCGAGAGGATTTCAAGAAGACTTTAGATCAAATTTTCAAGATGTTCCGGTAATCGGATTCAGACAATCGATGTTCTGCTGTGTTTTTTTTTTTCTGTTGAGGATTTGCACTAGCTTGCCCTTTGGTTGCCTTCTCTTCAGCTGTGTGTTTTTACCGTGCGTGTTGTCGCTTTTTTAGACCTTACTCCTACTTTTCTCCTGGTTTTTTGCTAGTAGTTATTCAGCAAAAGAAACTATTAAAACCACAATTTAAGGTTTGGGTGCAAATAACTAATGTATTGATTGATGCTCCCGTTTCATATCCTTCGTCCTTTCTGCTTGAGGGAATACAGGCTTCATATCCATCCTGGAATGTACTTGACAGTCCTGGGGTAAAAAAGTAGTCCTGAAATCCTTGAAAGTACTAGAAATAATATTGAAAAACCAGTAATCGGTGATTACAGTAGTTGACAGCCAACATTATCAATATTCAAAATGCATCTTGCCACCACTTGAAGAACAAACGAAAAACAGTTCCTGTTGAATTTTCGGTGAAGTAAATTAGGTCGTTCACCATCATCAGATGAAAATTAAACACAAACTAATCCAATTTTACATAGCTAAGTACAAAAAAAACTCCACCACCACTGATCTGTAAGCGTTCATTCACCAAGCCCATGGTGTTCGAGCTTGTGCGCCAGCTCCGGCCTCACTGTCTGATCGAATCGCGGAGGGTATTGGAAGTGAGAAGAACAGACGTCCTATCCCAGGCATTCTTGTTAGAAAATGTTTTGTGATGTTGAGCAATACCGTTCCACGGGTCTGCCTTACATGTGTCCCGTATGTTTTCCAGGATGCGTTCTTTGAGCTGTCTCAGTGTCTCACATATGCATAAACACAGTCACACTCACAGCAGGGCACACAGTAAATGACACTCTTCCTCTCCCTCAAATGCGTGGGGACCTGATCCACTGGGTTGGGGGGGGGGGGGGGGCAAAGGCACAGCAGAACCAGTGGCACCAGATCTGCTTCTGAGATAACGGTTGTGTAGCGTCTAGCACTTAATTATATAATTATTGTACATATTACCTTAATCAATTGGATGTTTCCAGACGTAGTTCCGACTACGTCATAAATGTTATTTATTAAACGGACATACAGGAAATGGTGCCTGTACGCCTCATCCGATCATGCAATCAATGCCTTGTCTGAGCTCTCTCCCCGCTCATGCAGCTTAATTAAGTATTAATGTTAAGCCTTAATAATAACAGCGATGTAGTCTACGAGTCACGCTATAAGCCTTCCACTCTACGTACACTACAACTGGCAACGAGGTTATTGGTTCAACTTTAACCGGAGAATTCCGCTACGCAACGTTTTCTCCTAACAGTTGACTCGCCGATGAACTGCTCCGAGTCGCGTGTGTTTATTTCACGCCACGCCCACTTTCGATGCTACGCCCACTAGTAAACCGTGAGTTGGAGTTTTTCGTGCAATTACGCTCGTATTTAGCCACTCATTAGTGTTAGGGGTTATGAATTTCGTAGTAAATTTTTCAATTTTGAGTCTAATTTTGGTATTACATTGTTGTCAGTTTGAATCAACAAAAATGACGAATTTAATTGGAAATTTACCGACTTTCGATAGAGAAAATGATATGTTGGTGGAATACGTGGAAATTTTGAACCAGTATTTACTTGCAAATAGCATTACGAATGCTGAAAAGTGTAGAGTTGTGCTTATTTCGTCAATGGGTTCAAAAACGTATAGGCTAGTTAGGCAGTTGTGTTCACCAGATTTGCTGGCAACAAAAAGTTACCAGGAATTAATAAAATTAGTTAAGGATCATTTAAATCCACCCCCATTAGTAATTGCTGAGAGATTCAAGTATTATTACCAAGGTGCAGATGAATCATTTTCGCAATTTGCTGCTGCTTTAAACTCATTAACCGAGTTTTGTGATTTTGGCGATTTTAAGCTGCAAGCATTGCGAGATAGGTTCGTCTGTGGTATGCATAGCAGGTTTAAATCTGTGCAAAAACGATTGTTGTCAGAAAAAGATTTGACTTGGGAATCTGGATTAAAAATTGCTTATGCAATGGAGTTGGCTCAAATTAATAGTGAAGAATTGCACCCAAGTACGTCAAACGTTTCAATGAATAAAATTAAATTCAAGGTCAAAACGCAACAATCTCAAAATGCACAAACTCAAGGTGGAAGCATTGTTTGCTATTGTTGTGGGAAAAATGGACATAAAAAAACCAGAATGTAAGCATAGGTCACACATTTATGAAAAATGCAACAAAATGGGTCATTTTTCAAGTTTGTGCGGAAAATTCCGTTTCCCGAGGCAAGCTGGCGGCAGGCCGAAACCTCGAGTCTCTAGACAAACTAAGTTGTTAAAAATGTTAACAATCAGGGGGGTAGTGATGAATTTGATTCTAGTAGAGAGAGTGATGTTGACTTTGTTAACGTTAAAAGTGTTTATGCTAACATTAAAACAGTCAAGGCTTGTAAAATGAATTGTTCTCTTAAAAATATTAATCTTGAGAAACCATGGAAGATTGAAGCCAATTTAAATGGGCAAAATATTATTTTTGATTGTGATTCTGGGGCAGATGTAACTACAGCGCCAAAGTTTTGGATACAAAAATATTTCAAGGGTATAACTTTAAACCAAAGCAAATATTTATTAAGAACTTGGACAGGTGAAACAGTTAAGCCTTTAGGCGAGTTAACCCTGCCAGTTAAATGTAATGGATTAACAAAAGAATTAACTATTGTTTTTTCCAATACCAATGACACCGCACTTTTCGGTCGTCCTTGGATTAAGGCGTTTAACATTGATTGGCGTCAGTTTTTCAGTGATGAGCACTCTACTATTAGGAAGGAAAAGCAAGCTAAAGCTAATAAAGAGGCTAGCATTAAGACTAATGTCAAATTTTCGACTACAGTCAAGAGTGAGGGGGAGGTTCTAAAAGTGTTCCATTAGCGTTAATGCTAAGACCACCTTTTTCCAAGCTAGAAATTTGTCATTAAGGAGTGAAAATACTCTAAAGAGCTTTCCTGCTAATAATGAGGGTGTACTGAACTTACAAGAATTTTCAAAGTTGTTCGAACCAGGCCTAGGAAAATTGATTGATTTTAAGGCTACAATTAATTTAAAGGATAATGCTATCCCAAAATATTGCAAGCCAAGACGCATAAAAGTTGAAGCTGAACTTGATAGGCTGGTCAAGGCCGGCATTCTTACGCCTGTCCAAATTTCCGAATGGGCGACCCCAATAGTAGTGGTGCCTAAACAAGATGGTACAGTGCGTGTAGTGGGAGATTATTCAACGACTGTCAACCCACAGTTAAACATAGAATACTATCCCTTACCTAAAGCTGAGGATGTTTTCTATGATTTGGCTGGGTGTGATGTTTTTTCCAAGATTGACTTAACAGATGCTTTTCTGCAGTTTGAACTGGATGAAAAATCTTAAGCCAATTATGACAATTTCCACTCTTAAGGGATTATTCCAGTGGAATCGTGTTCCTCTGGGGTGTGCTTCTTCTCCAGGAATTTTTCAACGGAGAATGGAACAGATCCTACAGGGAGCACCAGGTACTAAGGTGTTTTATAATGACGTCCTTGTAGCAGGTAAATCGGCTCCAGGTGCATTTAATCATGGCGATAACCTTAAGATAATACTAACAAAACTGCAGGATCAGGGTTTACGTGTCAAAAAGGAAAAATGCTCTTTTAATAAGAGTGAGGTGAATTATCTTGGTTTTAGATGTGACAAGGAAGGTTTGCACAATATGCCTGATACGATACAAGCCATCAGTGATGCTCCCGAGCCACAGGATGTGGCCCAGTTGCGTTCCTTCCTTGGTTTCATCAACCAATATTCCAAATTCATTAGTCATTCAGCAACTATCCTAGCACCCTTGTCAGCATTGTTGCAAAAAGATGTGAAATGGAAGTGGGATGCAAGTTGCAAGCGTGCTTTTGCACAAATTAAGAAAGCATTTTTGAGGGCTGGAGTCTTGGTGCACTATTCGGACAAACTCCCTCTGAAATTAGTCTGTGATGCGAGTCCGTACGGGGTAGGCTGTGCATTATTGCATGTTTTTCCCAGTGGGGAAGAGCGCCCCCTTGCATTTGCATCGCGTACTCTGAGTAGGTCGGAGAAGAACTACTCTCAATTCGATAAAGAGGCCTGTTCCATAATTTTTGGAGTGAAACGCTTTCATCATTATCTATATGGCCAAAAGTTCACATTAGCTAGTGACCATAAAGCATTGTTATGGTTATTTGGTCCCAAAAATGGGATACCAACAATGGCTGCTTCTCGAATTCAGCGTTGGGCTTTGTTCCTTCAAGCTTACACCTATGACATTGTCTATGTTAAAGGCGAACAAAATGTCGTAGCTGATAGCTTGTCAAGACTTCCCCGTAGTGTTAACAATGCAGATGATTTGAGTGATGAAGATATGGAGATTTCCTTGTTTAGCTTGAGACAGGTTGAGTTGCTACCTATTTTGCCCGAGCAGCTAGTACGTGCATTAAGTCATGATTTAGAGTTAGTAACTGTGAGTGACTATGTACGTCGTGGTTGGCCAGAAAAAGTTGTTGTTTACTTATTCCCTTATTTTCACCGTAAAACTGAAATCACTAGTGAAAACAAGTGTTTGTTTTGGAGGGGTAGAGTAATTATACCGCAAGTGCTGCGAAACCAAGTGTTTACCGAATTACATCTAGGACATTTTGGTGTGGTGAAAATGAAAGCTCTAGCGCACGTATGGTGGCCTAAAATAGACGAAGATATCGAGTTGCTTGTTAAAAAATGTACTAGCTGCCAAAGTAATCGTGGACCAAAGCATGTGTGGGAATTCCCGTCTCAGCCCTGGGAACGCCTGCACGCAGATTTTGCTGGGCCTTTCTTATGTGCAATGTATCTGATAATAGTGGATGGTTATTCAAAATGGCCCACTATTAAAGCCATGCCTTCAACAACTGCTCAAGCTACAATAGATGTGTTCCGAGAGCTTTTCGCAGACAAAGGCTTACCGTTTGTAGTTGTGACTGATAATGGGGCGCAGTGGGTTTCGAGCGAGTTTAATGCGTTTCTACAGAGTAACGGCGTTACCAGAATTTCGGGTGCACCGTATCGTCCGGAGACGAATGGCGCAGCCGAGAATAAGGTGCGAACTTTTAAGCGTTCTGTGAGAGCTGCATTATCGTCAGGGGACAAACCCAATGTTGCGCTACAAAACTTCTTGTTAGCCTACCGCACAACGCCACAGGCTACAACGCAACAAACACCTGCTAAACTATTGAACAGGAGAGAGCTCAGAACTAGGATAGACTTACTTCGACCAGATTTGAGGTATACAGTAACAGAAAGGCAAAGAAAACAACTTCAGGGTAGTAGTTTCCGTAGGGACATAAGCTTTCTGCCAGGCGACTTTGTCTGGGCACGTGACTTTCGCTTGCATCAGCCAAAATGGCGGCGGATGTCAATTGCTACTGCACAGGGCAACCTTTACGATGTCAGTGATGGCATCCTTCAACGGCGTCGTCACCGAGACCAACTTCGTCCTGGAACGACTCCTGATACCTCTTCTGACGAGGACGACAGCAGCGCCATCTCTTTCTGGGTCTTTGGAACCATCTCCAAGACCAATTGTGAAATATAACATCCCAGAGGTTGCGGAGCAACCCCTGTTGCCTCCTGTAATGGGAGAGGGACCAGTTATCTGTCCTTCTACTCCCGGAGTTTGTGTTAGTCCTGAGCTCGAGGCCTCTGCTTCGGCTTCGTCGCGGAATCGTCCCGAGCCTGAATCGTCTCGAGCCCGAGCGGTGGCCCCAGGTTCGTCGAGGATTTCTTCACCTGCTTCCCGCTCATTGCTGGGAGATTTGCCTGGTGTCCTTCCTGGCAGTCGTCATTCTTCGCCTCGACCGAGTGGTCTCCAACTTCGTCCGAGACGTCGGATTAAGGCGCCAGTCAGGCTAGACTTATGATTTGACTGATTTGCTATTCCCATTTTTTGATATTGCATTGTTTGGTATTTTTCAATAGTTTGCATGAATTGTTCGTTATTTAATTTTTTTTTTGCGTGTGGGGGAATGTAGCGTCTAGCACTTAATTATAGAATTATTGTACATATTACCTTAATCAATTGGACGCTTCCAGACGTAGTTCCGACTACGTCATAAATGTTATTTATTAAACGGACGTACAGGAAATGGTGCATGTACGCCTCAGCTGATCATGCAATCAATGCCTTGTCTGAGCTCTCTCCCCGCTCATGCGGCTTAATTAAGTATTAATGTTAAGCCTTAATAATAACAACGATGTACTCTACGAGTCACGCTATAAGCCTTCCACTCTACGTACACTACAGGTTGCTGTGCCGCATGGGAGGAGGGGGGGATGGGAGCCTGACCTTTGCCTACTTCTTTGGAGTAACTTCAAGTTAAGGGAGTACTTACAGAAACATCGGATCCCTGTCTCGTCAGCACACCCTGCGCCGTTTCATTCCTCTCAAGGATGTGGCAAAATAGCAATAATGGTGCTGAAAAACTAGTGTTTTTTTGTATCGTGGAAAGGCCTGGAAAATACATTGGGTTGATTATTAGGAACTCTGAAAATACTGTCGACAACGCATGTTGAAGGGTTAATCGACATAGCACTTTTTGTCAATAATGGTGTTGATGGGTTTTTCTGAATTGTCAAGGAAAAGGCCTGATATGTATACTCGTTATGTTCTTAACTTGATTTGATACATGGTACCCCAGCTACGGAACATCTATTGTCCGTGACACCAATACGCATTGAAAAATATCTGCAGCCAATCTGTTTTCATCACGTGATTATGCCCACATGTAAACTGTTTTCAGTAAATAATTATGGGCTTTCACCTATGAGCTTTTCCACCACTGAATAGGTTTCGTTGGTAAGATTAAAATGATATATTGGACAGCCTCAATAGGTTAAAAGTTGAGCAAAGGGTGGAAATTTGGACAAAATTTTGTTTGCAACAGTATTCCACTGGGCGCATATTGCACTACGGGGCTCAGTACTAATCTTCATTTGTGTAATACACATTTTAACATCAAAACGGCACTATAGCCTCAACACCTGCTTGCTTTCAATAACCTAACCAACAAATGAATGTTCCTTGTAATTTTTTTGTGCATTTTACGTACATAGTTTCACAGTAGACTTGAAGAGTTTGAGTTTGACTTGTAGAGTTTGAGTTTGACTTGTAGAGTTTGAGTTTGACGTGTAGAGTTTGTGACACATATTACCTCAGTTTCGTGGTCAGTCAGTTATGTCTTTGTTCTCATAACATTTTTATTCTCGTAACAGTTGCCAAAGCTAATCTATAATTAATCGTTCTGTTGACTGACTTTTTTTATTCACTCAGATGGAAAGCCGTGGTTTGCTTAGTGATGCAGTCATGGAAAACATGAAATTTGTACCAAACATTTACAAACGATTGTACACAATTGTGGGAAACGAATTGAAAATATTTTCCCTTTAAGTAAATACTCTAAATACTAATGGCAGACACATATTAGTGCAAAATGCAATGCAAATCAACATAACTTAGAATTAGATTAGTAGATTAAGTTGTTTCAATTGCTTATTTATTTCTTTGTCTCGCGTGGAGTACGATTTCAAACAAAGTTCAAGCTTGCCTATAAGGTTCATGTACCATTTCATTTTGAAAACATTGATGGAAATTAACTAACCAGAATTTGGAGCATGTGTTTTGAGCATTGAAAGATGGATACAACTATGTTTTAATTGCATAAAAGTTCTGTGATTGAGGCGTGATTGTTCGTGAGAACTATTGCAACTACTTTGTGTGACACATTTTCTTGCTTTCATTTGCAGAAAGAAACTTTTTTTAAAATTATGGAACGAGCTGTTGAGTTTCCTTTGGTAAGTTTTAACAACTTTTTTATTTGCTGTTGTATCGAAGACTAGTAACTGCTCAAAAGTAGCCTAGTTTAGTAGCTTTGTTTTCTACACTCAAAACAAGTCCCTCACATTTGTCCTCGCCAGGGCTGGAAAAAGTTCCGTATCCTGGTATCTAGGAAACCGGGAAGGTTGAGATGTTAGCGGGAAGCTACGAGTTAACAAAAAAAAAAATCATTGTAAGTGTAGTTTCAGAAATTTCAAAAGCCACTTACTCATAACAGCAAGTGATTAACTTATATGGTTTGCATTTCGTTTTAAATGCAAAGAAGAGTTCCCAACGTTAGTTGTTTTAGTAGCTGCACAGAGCACTGCGTTTTAGGCAAGTTACTTTCCCTCCCTGCAACTGTAGTGGGCATAGTCCACTCTCTCAGGTCAGCAAGAACGACGGGTGTGGTGAAAGGGTGGAAAAATGAGGAAAAACTAAACACTATTTTTGAAAGATGTTTTTACAAAATAAAGAACTGAAGATGTACATGGTTAAGCAAAAAAATTAAACATTACTAAACTGGCAGAAAACTTGCCAGTTTTAAATTTCTGTTTTGGATTCAGGACCAATTTTACAATGAATACAATTAAAATTTTCAGTGTTGTTGTTTCAATTTACGTAGCCTTTTTTGGTTAATTTTCTTTTTGCAGCAACCATTTCTGCAGCTGAAACGCTACAGCGTTGCTGTGGAAGAACATCTGGCATTCGAGAAATTGTTGCCAATGCTGCTTTTGGTTAGGCTTCACCGGAGTGGAAATTGTGGCTCCAAACAATTTTTTGTTCCGATGAGTGAAGAATTTACGTACATGAAAAGACAAAAAGATACAAAAAAGGATAAATTCGTGAAATCAATTTTTCACACAAACAACAATATACACTTACATTTTTACCTAATTTTAAAGGTGGACATTTTTTAAATAAACAGAGCCGATTTTCTGCACGGATAACTAGGGGACAAAACATTTTAGCGTTACTCGCTACAATTTAAAAAGAACTATCATTTAATTCATATGCAACGGATTACAACAAAAAAAAAACGAAGAAGTTGTAGCCAACTGGTAATTTTGCAAAAAAATATACAAATTGAGCTTGTCTAGAGCTCTACGCAGTCTCTTTGAACGATGAGCATTTTGAAGTTGCACAGCAATATCAACCTGTGTTGGTGATAGCACAACTTTACTTTTATTGGGATTCGGTTTCGCTTTTTTGTTAGCATGACCTGGCTTCGGTGGTGATTGCTTAGCAGATGGTGACGTAATAATCTATGGAGATTGTGACCTTTCTGACTTCGAATTTCCTTCAAGAGGGGTGCTGGTAGTAGCCAAAGGTGATTGGTTATTTACGTTAGCAGACTCATCCACTTCGTGTGTGTGGGGTGATTTTGCTGGAGATTTCCTGCCACCTGGTGAATTGCGAGGCAAATTTTTAGGTGATTTTTTGAACTGTTGGATTGGTGGATTCGAGCCCTCAGTTACAGAAATTGACTTTCTGGATTGGCCGAGAGATCGACGCTCAGGAACTACGTCAGCGGAACTTGGCTTTTCACGTTGCTTGCCGCCAAAAGACATGCGTTTCGAATTTGAGTGATGTTGCTCATTATTATTCATGGAGGAATTACTGCCTTTCGCCGTCGGAATTAGTGCGTTTGTTGGCAGTTCTGGATATTCTTTTTCAGCGGTATGTAACCTTAGCTGTTCACGATGTTTGCGAATCGTATTACCGTTAGTATAGGATTGATTACTACATATTTGGTTAACAATACCAACTGACCATAGCCTGTCAGTAGTCGTACTAAAGTCACGATACCAAACCTTTTCACCTATTGATGTTTTCAACTCACGATGGTGGGTGCTCTGTACTTGTTTTAATTGTTTACTGGAATGGCTGCAATAGGATCAGGGAACAATAAATCCAGCCGAGACTTTAATTCTCGGTTAAAATATAATTTTCCGGGTGTTCCTTGCGTGGTAGCGGAGATAGTGATTCGTGCTGATAACAAGTAAGAATTTATACTCTCTTGATTAGTAGACCCGCTGTCGCATCGCGGCCTTGTAGACTATCTTGAAATTACGGACGTATACCTCAGCCAAACCGTTGGTCCAAGGTGCAAAACTTGGCCCGGTCATGTGCCTAATTCCATTGGATTTTAACTAATTTTGGAATTCTGAGGACATAATTTCGACAGCATTGTCCGTAACTGAGCTGTCCATTAAACCATATATAAGCTATATGATTGTTTAAAACGTCAATGACACGCGCGGACGTTGTTGACTTCATTTTATGCACAAACGGAATTTTTGAATGTGCGTCTACTAGAATGAAAAACATGTAATTGTCCATCGGCCCGAGAAAATCAGCGTGTAAGCGATTATTTGGTTTTAGTGGATATTCCCACGTATGCTTTGGACCAGACGTTTGAGTATCTTTATACTCTTGACAATTTTGGCATGATTTGACTTATTTTCAATGTCAGGGTCAATCTTAGGCCACCAGACTTTTTGTCTAGCTAAACTTTTCAATTTAACTATGCCTAAGTGAGCACTGTAGATCTTTCAAGATTTGTTTCCGCAAGAACGTCGGCACCAGGACTCTGTACCCCCAAAATAAGGTTTCGTTTTCGACCGAGATTTCAGCACGACGTGTGAAGTACGGTAACAGATCGGAAATTTCGCATTTGTGAGGCCAGCCATGGTTCACATAACGATAAACTTTTGAAAGAATTTCGTCACGTTTACTTTCAAGAACGAGTGTCTCGTTTAAAACTGGAAAATTAGAAATAGTTTCTAAAGCAAGAATATTGTACTGCTCTTCTGCTTTCTCGAATTCCTCTGTATATGGGAGGGGAAGGCGCGATAATGCGTCTGCCGTTAAGTTAAGTTTACCGGGAGTGTGTTCGAATTCGTAATCGTAAGCATTAAGCATCACTGCCCAACGCTGAACCTAGGTGGCTGCCATCTGCGGTATTCCTTTTTTAGGGCCAAAAATCCAAACTAAAGCCTTCTGATCAGACTGCAGTATGAATCGCTGACCATAAATGTATTCATGAAACCGTTTTACTCCCCAAGTGTAACACCTTAATTTCACTTTGTCTAAGCTTAATTCCGATGTTATCGCACAAATTCCCCCGGGTTCAATCTTAATTTGTCGAGACCAAGAATTCATTTTCACAAGCAAATAACAGTAACAATAAATAAACATTTATTTCAAAAATTCCTAGCATGTTAGTTAAAGTTATATTTGCCCCTAGTAGGCTACACCAAAAGCTTTTAATAGCTTGGATCGAATTCAGTAAACTAAATTCAGTCGGCAAATTCATTTGTCAATAAACCTACGAAATTGTATTTCGCCATAAGCTATACAAATAATTTAATAAATAGGCTTTCTTTTTTCTCCATGTAAAGGTTGATAAAACCGGAGGTTTATCTAGAATTACCTTCTTAAGTGTACTATAATATTTCTCAAAATACAGGGTGTTTAAAAAAAAACGCTACACGCCGAATTCGAATGTTTTCCAAATCCAACAACCATTCCCCGTCACTATAACCCTTAACCCTGACCTCAGTAAAGAAATCAAGAAAGTTATTCCTGACCTCAGGAAAGAAAGCTTTTATTTGA
>JAHWFP010252836.1:93783-111752 GCA_023313725.1 Lithobius niger
CTTGCTCCCTCTGGGCCTGCGGTACCACGATCCTTATCATATTAGACCTCCTACGTCCTCATCCATTCTCCACCGTTTGGCTGGCAAAAAACGTCAGACATGACCATTCCTCCCAACAAGCTGTCCAGGCCGAACGTCCGCATTGCAACCAATACGCTGTACAGAGACCTCTGCACAACCACCAACTGTACTACTAGGTGCTCATCTTCCTTGCTCTCTGGCCATTTCACTGCCTACTGTCGACCTCCACCTCCCACCGCTTCCAGCAGTGTTTCCTAGACCTCTGCAATTAAGGGCATGATGCTCCTCCGCACCACCACCGTCTGTGCAGCCTCCTGCACGGCCTCTTTCGGTTCTTTTCTCCTAGGTCAATCGCCACGGGTGCTCCTGCTGAGCATTCCCCACGTTTCTGTACTGTACACTGCTATTCGACGGTTGGTCGACATCCTCCGCTTCAGCACTTGCTACCTCCTGACCTCCGCTCCTCCGCAAGGGACTCGTACAGCGGCCTCGTTCATTCCTCCCATAAGGATCCTCTCCGCTCTATCATGGTTCACCAAGCCCTTCCACCGATCCTCCGGAAAAACCACCCTCCTATGTGTCCTCCTCTCTCAGGACCAGGGACGTTTCTACCATCCGAATCTACCGTCACTATGACTTCACGAGTGGCTGCTGTCATCTGACTCCTCCACTCAACAGGCACCCTTGAAGACGAGGCCTCTCGCTTTGCCTCCAGGACCGTGCGGTCCTCCACCAAAAAAAAAGAAAAGAAAGTTTATGACAGCCTCTGGAAACGATGGTTTCATTGATGTATTGCACAACAGGTCCATCCAATCCATCCACCTTTATACGATCTTCTCCGTTTCCTAACCTCCTTCTTTAACGAAGGTTTACGGGGATTCGCCATCCCGGTCTATAGGTCGGCATTGATTGCCATCTTTAAAGCCGCCGGGTACACCTCTCTCCTCACCGACTATAAGGTCTCTTGCCTAATCCGCTTGTTCCAACTGGATCACCCATGTGTCACCAAGAAGTGTCCCGACTGGAACCTTTCCATCGTCCTGATGGCCCTCATGACTCTTCCTTATGAACCTTTAGCCTCCGCACGCCTCAGCCACCTCACTAAAAAGACTGTATTCCTGGTTGCTCTGGCTGCTTGCCTCCGCTGCAGCGGACTACAAGCCCTATCCGCCATGGAGCATGTTTGTTTTTCACTGCCGCATTTTCGAGGCGTTACTCTCACTCGCGACTCGTCCTTCGGAGCAAAGACCCAGCAACCTACTGAACGAACCATCCTTTCATAATGCCATCTTTATCCGGTATCCTTGGGGATGATCGAGACGGAATTCTTTGTCCGGTACGAGCCGTCCGTCTTTATCCGAGAGCCTCCCATCCTATCAGAAGGGACCGTACTCAATAGCAAGACTGGGCTCACTTCCGCACGGATGATTGGTTCCTGATGCCATCCTACCATCTTCACTTCCCATTATCTCTGGGATATGTCCTGTCGTACCTACGGCTTGTGCCACGTTGGGCCCTTTGTCACAGCCCACCGAGTACTTTGACCCTTGGACACGCTGTAATCCACTTCGTGTTGCAGGGGCCGGTCTCTAGCTAAGGGACTCCGGTCAAATGGCTCCCGCCGCCGTGACGAAGTCTATGGGAATGCTAAATATTGGGTAATGGATTTTTTCACGGCAAGTAGAAACATCAAAATTCCTGGGTTACCTGGTTAATTTTTGTTTCTATTGCCTATTGAAAAAATACATTACCCGGCTTCCCGCCCTCCTCTCGTTGCCATTTGGGCAGGATAGAGGTGTCGAAAAGGTGAGCTCTGTAGCTCCGCCTCGACTATATGTACGATGGAGGCTAGCGGACCGGAAGAACTTGTTTTATCTCTAGTTGAAACAGCATTGGAGAAGGAGAATGCTAAATATTGGGTAATGTTTTTTTTTCAATAGGCAATAGAAACAAAAATTAAACAGGTAACCCTGGAATTTTGATGTTTTTAGGAACCCGTGGACCGCACACTAGCTTGTCCTCATTCATTACGTAGGCTAAGAAATGTTGGGCTTAAGAGCTAGGACTAATTCTTGTTAATCTTCTTGGGGACTAAATCATTTTAGGATCCCTTCCCCCTAAGATCTATTAGCTAAAGTATCTTTAGACTACATTTTAGTTTAAGTACTTTACAAAGCTAAAGCTTACCAAGTCATGGTACTACCGCGACTTCTTCATCTTCATTTTATCCGCTACTCGGGTAAGCGCACGCCTGCTCTAGAAATGGCATAGCGTCCCGCCGACCTGCAGTGGTTTTTGGGACCAAGATTACAAATGTCCGTATCCTTAAATACCGAAATACAGTGCCTTCACGCGGACGGACAGGAGAGCTCACTGCTTCTCATTTGTTGAAAACCTAACTCAATTTCATAAACTGCATTTCAATTCGACGATTGCCTTGAGGCGTTTGCGCCTAAGGCGATTATTGGCTGGTTACATGTTGCAATCCTAAAATTTCCAGCGATCAGCAACTTGAGTTCCGGAAAAAGGCATCGTTCAAACACCCGCGCTTTCTTCAAGACTGAGAAAAAAGCAGCCAAGCATGCGAGCATCCCATTGGCCGAACTCGCGCCCTGTGATTGGCCAAAAACGGGTCTCTCCGATCTGGTTCCGGTTTGACGATCATAGAGTCCGCAATGCTAATTTCAAACTGAAATTCGCTGACATTAATTTATTTTTATTTAAAAAAATAATAATGCTATGCAATACTAAGAGTTAATAGCTATAGGACTAAAGCTCGATAAATGAAAAATTCCAACTCCAAGTGAGTTGACACGCAAATCTAAAATTCGCCATTGGCACTAGCTAACAGCTGTTACTAGCCCACAATCGCGAGCGCTCTAGCCATTACGTTACGTAAACCGTGCCAAATAACGAAGCACTAAACTATAAGTTAACCTAGTTTAAAATACCAATTTATTTTTTAAATTAACTAGAATTTTATTTAATGCCCAAACTAAAAGATTTTGAGATTGGTTCCAACCGCATTTGTACTTAGTTTTCTGGCTCCAAGCTGAAATACATTTCTATGGTCACAAATGCAATTCGTAAAAACGGCCGACACAAGGTCGATCTTTTTTTCAAATGACAATATTTAACAATATTTACATTTTTCTCAAGTGGAAGGTTACATGTCAACAACAGAGGTTACTTATTTTTATCCAAACGAATCTGACATTTACCTTAATAAACATTGAGTAAATTCGAAGGGTTTTACAGAAAATCACGTCTCATGGTTTGTAAATGCCGGATGCAACTTTTATGAAAAAAAGGAGCCACGTAACTTTTTTTGGCATGCATTTTAACAAGTGGGATCCAAGTTAAATTAGCACAAAATAAATAAATGGTATTTATATTTATTTTAATGAACCAGCAGCCGCAGCGGACTATTAGACTGAGTAGCCTATCCATATTTCTGTCGATACGACATACAAGGAAGATCGTAGTTCCTGGAGAAATAGTAGCTAAACAGAAGCACATTTAAAAAACAGGCTAATCTGTTACAGGCCAGTAACGAACCTGAGTTTAGGAAATAACCAAAGCCTTCCCACACCACGAGGTGGGGGACTTTGCTTGAATGATAAATTACGATCTTGGTTACATTCCTCAATCTCTCTTCACGACAGAGGACTTCCTCTCACAGGATCTTGTCATGTTCCACCAGTCAGGTGCCGTTTCCGTCATAATCCATCCTACGGCCACCTTACCGACCTCCACAATTACCGTTCGCTGCGGATTACATCAAGTAAACGACTTCGGTCGAAGAAACCTCAAGCCATGGCCAAAACAAAATGACAACTTCACGCCGTGTTCACATTACTGTTTCTTCCACGAAAACTGCTCGACCATTCACCTCAAGCCAAAAGCAGCTGTCCATGCCAAAACTGAACAAACTTACCAACGTAACAGCCAATAATCATTCCAGCGCTTACTAATATTATTGACGATGAACTTGAGCGTCTCCTCTGTCCTGTTCAACATTTCCCTATGCCCCAATTCCCCAATAGCATTCTGTGCACGGCTGACGAGTTAAGAGGATTAAATGTTGCGATTATCTCATTTGAATTAACAGTTACAAAAACCTAACATGTACCTTTAATTTTCGTCCAGTTTCGAAAATAGTGGGTTTTTTTTATGTAATTTCTTACTCAAATTAAACTCGCCGAAAAAACGTCAGTTCCCCAAAAATACAAAATGGCATTTTGATTTTTGTATATGTAGTGTTTATATAACTTTGTATTCGATCCGGAGCTAGGACTAAGTAGCTCAAAACTTTAGACTTCTTATTTTTTCGACAAAATAGAAGAGATTGCTTGAATTGTGAACTTTCAAGCAAATTTTGATTACATGGTTTGGCGACCTAAGTGTAGAGCATTCCTGTGTGCACTAACTTTTTTTCCAGCTTTTACTTCGAGTTCAACAGGAACCCTAAGTAAAATCCCCTGTGTGGGGGCGTGTAAAGGCATTTGGCCAAAAATCCAGATTGGTTAGGATACCCGGCACCAAAGATCAAAAACTCGGGGAACCAATTTTTTTCTTCTTAGCGCCGTAGGCCTAAGTGTTTTAAGCCTTTTACTTTAAACCATGTAACTCCCAGGAAAATGGACAAAAACGATCACAGTCTTCAATTCTTAATAGCCACAGACTTTATCTTCATCTCTGTGAAGACAGAACTCCAAATTTCATCCTCTACAAATAACTACAGCTATTTGAAAAACGCTCCAAACTGAGCGCACCGCACGCAATCGCCGATCGCCATTTTTTTCCACAACAACAAACTTGTAAACTTGTAATTTATATTTTTTTTTCCTAGGCATAAAGCCGACCAGTTTAGTGTTTGTTGTAGGAACCCTATATGTACTCACACTCTGCGTTTTTATTTTGAACTACCGTACTAGTTTTAGTTTGTTATGAAAACGTCGATTGCACTCTTGTCATTATTTGCGGCTGCAATAATGTTGTAAACCAAAATGCGTTTTAGCATCTACAAACTAGCTGGTTTATTTTAATCCTTTGCCTAGTGCTTATAAAAGCAATTTAGTAACGTAACTTCTTCCCACAAACTCTACCTTGTCCAAAACGATTTTTTTTACTATTTTATTTTACCGGACATTTTCTCCAAAAAGTGTTTATCTTGTTTTTATTTCAGAGCTCCGACCATAGCAACCTCAACCAAAATGTATTTAAAGCCTTTTCTACTATTAACTTCGGCAATAGATCAGTAACCATCCTTCTATTAAACTTGAATATTGATTTGAATAGCAAACTCCGTTTCCCCCCCCCCCTCCTGCGATGGTGTGATGCCTAACATCGCAGTCTTCGAGTAAAACTTGTTCAAGTTTGTATTTCCGACGTGCTCATAGCAAAGCTTATGAGTACAGCTTTAATTCAAACCTATCCTTTTTTTTAAATCCGTTAAAAACTCAGTCAGTTACAGTCAATCCTAGTTCAAATCCAAATGACAGTTTCCATCACGATCCATCAATCCGTTCCTAAACCCCAAAAGCTCAACGGCTCCAACGGTCCAAAATCTGGCCACTCAGAGCCCAGAAGCTCCGGCCAATCAATGCGAACCTCCTTTTCCCTCCCTTATGAAGGCCCATCCAGATCCGTACAGTTCCCTATAAAGCCCTCACGTGGTGCAGCTTGGCTCAGGAGAATGAATAAATTTCCCTCCTCCAAGGCAGCCTGCCTCTCTTGCCGCCAAACCGCGTAGTCATCGCCGACGTCTGCTCCCTCCCTCACCCATATATACCCCCGGCCCTGCCGATCCACCTTCAGCACTGCTCAACGATCTCAGAGGCTAGAGGTTGCTACGACGGTCGGAGTGGAGATGTCCCCCCCGGGTCCGCAGGTTGCCATGCCGGGCAAGGTAGCAGTTCGTTGGTAACTAAGTTAATTTTTGAAAGTATTCTTTTAGACTCCAATTCTAAATTTATAGTTCTTAAATATAAACTTAACCTCTAACTTTGAGAATGATTGTGGATCAGTTAACCGCCATCGGCATTTCTGGCCTAGAACTACCACAACTTAAGGGTTTAAGGTCCCCTTCCTAAAAACCGGCTTTTTTCTTATTTATATTGAACAAAGGTTCTTCTAAATAATCAAATGGTTTAAATCGTAGAGCTTAGACGTCTTTTGGGTTGTGTACCAGGTTTACCATTAGTTAGTTTGATCTTTAGCACTTGGCTTTAGAAACATAACTTGTGACTATTTTGCTAATGTAAACGTTGCATTCAGTAACTTAGAGAGTCCGGTGACTCAAACAACTTTTCTTGTCGAAATTTTGTAGTGTATGAACTTTTAACTTGTTCACTTCGTGCCGATTTTAATGTAAAATCATCGTGTGCTTTATTTTAAGCTTTCTGAGACAATTTTTGTAACTAACTTAGTTCCAATGTAGTGTAGGAAGTTAACTCTGTTTTAATAAAAAAAAACTTTCGTTGTTTTAAACCCAGTTGACTTCGTTGAGATTTAATTGCATGAGTAGATAATTAAAACCCATTTTTATTTAACTCCAAGCCTGCAATTAAACACCCATCGTGGTGGCAACAAATTAGTAAGTAGTTAGTATTTGAAACGTAGTTAGGACATGGACGCTCCCCTCCTAACCGAGCAGTAGCCACTGCAGTGCTGTAAAACTCCGCAAAAGTAAAAACAGTCACCGTACATATTAACAAAGAAATCGCCAGTACACCAGTTGTCGGTGCTCACCTGAAAGGCACCTAAGAAGACAGGTGGCGCCGCTACATTAATCAAGATAAGATTAAGTATCTAGGATTTGAAATTAGCAAAGATGGAATGACAAACCTTCCTGAAACGCTAGATGCAGTGAGGTTGGCCCCAGAACCACAAAATGCTCAAAAAATAAAGAGTTATTAAGGGTTTATGAACCAGTATAGTAGGTTTGTGCCTCATATGGCAACTCTGCTGGCTCCCTTAAATAAACTACTTTCACCTAAAGAACCATGGAACTGGACCTCTCAGTGTTCAGCTGCCATGGCTAATGCAAAAAAGGCATTTTTGGAAAGCCAAGTCCTTACCCATTACGACCCCAAACTTCCACTTAAGCTAGTTGCAGACGCAAGTCCCGTGGGAATTGGGACCTCTTTGATACATGTCATGCCGGATGGTACTGATAGACCGATAGGATTTGTCTCACGAGCACTTTCAAAAGCTGAGCTTAATTATGCACAGTTTGATCATGAGGCCCTTTCTATCGGTTTTGGGGTGAAGCGTTTCCATCAGTTTCTCTACGGGCATAGATTCATATTGCAAACTGACCAGAAAGCCTTGCTTTGGGTATTTGGGAAGAAGGTAGTAATTCCAGCTATGGCTGCCGCTCGCATTCAGCGATGGGCACTATATCTCAATGGCTATCATTTTGATTTGCAATATATCCCAGGCAAGGATAATTTAACTGCTGATTTTTTGTCTAGGATGCCGTTGCCCTGAGAACCGACGCCTGAGAAAGTTACAGGTTTTGAAGTAATGAACATGAATGTTATTGACTCATTACCCATTCTGTTTGACCAGTTAGAGAAGTTTACCGTTACTGATAGAATTTTTGCAAAAGTCTATCATTATACGCTTGAAGGCTTGCCTAGCAGGGTGGATGATGAAGAATTAAAACCCTTTTTTGTGCGCCGTTTAGAGTTGTCTCTAGAGGGTAAAGCACTATTTTGGGGACATCGTTTAATCATACCTGAATTGATCAGACCACACGTAATGGCTGAACTCCATCTGGGTCATTGCGGGATTGTTAGAATAAAAGCATTGGCTCGTTCTAGAGTATGGTGGCCAGGTATTGATAATGATTTAGAAAAAACATATCAAATGCTGTAGTGCCTGTCAGTTAACAAAGGATGGAGTGACAGCAAAGAAAAAGCATGTATGGGAACGACCTGTTGCTGTATGGTGTAGAATCCATATTGATTTTTTGGGCCGTGTTTTGGTAACAAAATGTGTTTTGTTGTGCTTGATGCACACTCGAAATTCCCGTTTGTTTTTTAAATCCACAACTAGCGTGAGTGTCATTAAGAAGTTGAAAGAATTATTTACTACCTATGGGCTGGTAAAAACCGTCGTGTCTGACAACGGACCGCAGTTCTGTAGTTCTGAATTCAAGGAATTTATGCAAGAGTGTGGCATTAGACACATACTAGGTGTACCTTACTTTCCAGAAAGTAATGGGCAGATCGAGGCGCTAGTAAAAGCCGCTAAAATATCAATGAAGGCTAGCCTACAAGAAGGTTTAAGTGTTGCCGACGCATTAAATAATTTTTTGGTACAAGCGCGCAACATTCCCAACAGTGTAACGTCAATCACTCCTGGTAAGTTATTCCTAGGGCGTAACACAAGATGCCGTTTGTCATTGCTAATACCTAATGCAAACACACAAGAAAAGTACGAACAATATCAGCGTATGCAATTAAAGTCTACCGCTAAGCTACCGGACACCGAGTTCACTGTTGACTCACCCGTATATGCGAGAGACTATCGAAGTGGCGCTAAAACGAAGTGGGTAGAAGCAATTGTCGTCGAAAGGCTCGGTAATTTGCGCTATTTGGTTCGCGTGTGTGAAGAATTGTGGAAACGGCATACTAATCAGCTAAAAACCCGCATTCTTTCACGTGACGGGAATCTTGGGAGGGAACTTGATGCGTTTCCGCCCACACAACCAATCAGCGACCAGCAGAAAGTGGTCCCACCTTCGCGTCGAATTGATCAACCAATCAGCGCTCGCCAGCAATTAAACATGGAGGCGTTTGAGTGGCGTGACAATTTTGCTTATTCGCCACGAGATGGAAGCACCAACCAGAGCGGAAGAGCAAACCCTGCTGCGAATACGAAACAAACCATCATCGAACGAGTGTTCGGAAATTTCAAATGACGCGATGCTAGCTCTTTCCCCGATTGATAATAAAGTGCGCCGTGCGAATAACGAGGTCTGCGGTGCTATGCCGAAGCTTACAAGCGAGATTTCACCGAATTCTCAGACTGTCCGGGAATTGGGGGGCATTTTAGCCGAACAAACTGTCCGTGAGGCTGAACGGCCTGTATTTCGTAAGTCGCTTCGAGTGATCCGGAAGCCACAGCGTTATAGTCCGAATTAACATTCATCGGACTTAGATCTGTTTTATAATAATTGGCAGTATTATTGTTTTCGTTCATTTTTGCTTGGTTGATTTTGTTTATTGCATGGATTTCTTGTTCTTGTTATGAATTATGCGTACATGTTTCTTACTATCTGTAAAATACTAACCTCTAGTATGTGCTAAAATCATTTTCGATTTGCTTTTCTACCCGATTTTTTAAACCCCTTAAAAGTTTAAAACACCTGCAATGAGGTTAGCCTATCTGCCACTTGGTGCGCAACAATCGTTGCCTCCAACAAGCCAGCGCCAGCCCAACAATGACACTTCGTTTTCGGGTATGGGACAAGGCAGACGTGTGTAATGTTTGCTCTGTTCTTTTTTACTTTTCGCCAGGGAATCCGGCGTTTCGTGTTCCTTGCCCGAGATTTCATTTTGTTCGTGTCGGGGGATTTTCCCGAGTGTTCGTGTGAAAATAATTAAGAATTAAACCCTCAGGACATTCATCCTGCGGTTGCCAGTGGTGGCCATGTAGTTTCACCGGGTTTTGATGTGATTTTGGGACAAAAATGAGGTGTTAGAAGTGCTGCACAAATGGTTGAAATTGGTCCGATGTCGCGTGCTTTTCAAAAAGAGAGAAAAAAAAAGAAAAAATTATATATATAGGTTCGATTGAGTCTCCTTCTGGATCTAAAACACCGCTTGAACGTTGTCGGAATTTTTTATTACTGACCTAAATGCCCCACTTGTGTTTTGTTTGGCTTGGTGTACGGACGCTTCCGTTAGGCCTAATGTGTTTGGAGCCGGGAATGTTTCTTCATCGCTGGGCTGTCTTCCTTGCTGTCCATGTCTCCAGTTGACCCTGGTAATTTGAGATGTTTGCAGTTCATGAGGCATAAAATGGATTTTTGATTTGATTGGATTTGTGCTGAAAGTTTGCCGTGCTGCAGGAGCAGATGGTGGCGTTTTTTGCGCAGATGGCAAACGCTAATCGCCGGTCGTGCTCTTTTCTTTCCTCCATGGTCGTGCTATCGGTTGCCAGACGAGTGCTGCCATCTATGGTCGCGGAGGTGGAGCTTCGTTTGCGAAACCGAAACTGTTGTTGCTAGGAAGCTGCCTGTGGTGAGTTGAAAAAATGAGGCTGTTGGCACTGGGTCTGTGGCTGCACTACAACAGACGGTCGTGTCTGAACCGGAGCTGTTAGTGCGGGGCAATGTTGCAAGATGGAAGTGTGAGGGAAATGCAACAAAAAATTGAAAACTGTAACGGCGGACGCTACGACGGCTCAGGTGCTTGTAGCGCCTCCGGTTTCCTGGTTTGACACGGAGATTCAGCTTAAGGTGTTGCGGTGATTATTGCGACTTTTACGGCATAAGCACAGCAAGGGCTACTGTCCCAGCAGGGGGGATGGAGCGCAGGGTCCTAAATTAAAGGGGCCTAACCTTAAAACTGCTGGTATTTTACTGCCACCAGCGATGGAAATTTAACCGCTTATCAAGAGCTAAACTAAAAATGGTTTACATATTTATTTACACTTAGACAGTTAATCGACTAGCAAACGACTGAAGTTAAAAACTCTTGGTTTTTATTTTAAACAACAGAGAATGAAGATAACACTTTACATTATGTTTGCCCGAGAGCTTTTGAAACAAACTTATTTAAAAAGCACTAGTTTGAATTTACATTGTAGCAATTCACACGGTTTTGCAACAAAACGACACTTGTGTTTTGAATGCACAATCAATTAAGTTTTTCGACTAGAAAAAGCAATACTGAACGCTCCGCAGAGTCGTCCGCAAGACTGAACAGCCCAGGCTGGTTACAGTCTATCAAACAGTATGTTTCAAACACGCATGAAAGATCAACCGTTTCACAGTTTTGTTTTTAAGTGATAAAACAGAGCCTTAAACCTCCCAGAGTTGCTGTTTCTAAGTCAACTCCTCAAATTATAAAAGCCTCAGCTACTTATAAAGTCCGTATGGAGTGAATAACCAATGAATCCCACACAAAGATCAAACCGTCAGTTATTTGAATTAATGTTTAAAACAAATAAGAAAGATTTTGGTTTTTAGTAAGAGAACCACTCTGACGTTATGGGGTGAGAAACCTAAGATGCCGCTACAGGCGTCACCACCATAATATTCCCTAGCTAGAGAGAGTTTAAGTTCCAATTGAACTAAAATTTAGACTTGGGGGGGGGGGGGGGAACCACTGCCATTTTGGCCGGCATGGCATCCCACGGACAGCGTCTCCACCCCCGACTGGTGTGACCCTTCTCTAGCTTGAGATCTGTGAGCTGTGCTCACTATGCATTCTGGGGCTGGGGTTTTATGCACACAACCGGAAGTAAGCGAGGACTCGCGGGGTAGCTACGGGGGTCTGATTGGCTGAGGGCCTCGAGAACAATAGAAAGTGGGAGGAGAAGTCGGATGAACAAAGGAACTGGGTGCAGAGCCGTTTGAAGGAGTATGGATGGAGAAATGGAAAAGACAGGCCGGTTTTGAGTTTTAACTCAATTGAACATTCGGAAATAGGCCTCTATTTTGAATCATTGGCTACGGATTTCTTATTTACATGATTGCAACGTGAATCGGCTCTTGTTAAAGCTTATTACAGTGCTTTGGGTAATGCAGAAAACATTACTATTAAATTAAACAAGCTTTAATGGTAAACTGCAGTGTTATACACCACAACTAGTTTTGGGCTGGGGAGGGGGGCAAAAGTGAAGATTTGAAGTTTTGCACAGTTTGACTTACGGAATTGCATGGAAACAGATCTTTGTAAGAATTCTTTTGGTTTTAATCGTACTTCAAGCTATCAGTAGTGTTTGGTTGGGTTCCAGTCGGGCTGAGAGGAGAACTAAAATAAACATATATACACTGAAAATTCGTGTCCGGTAGAATGCCGATGTCTAATTACTTGGACTAATGGCAGCGTTTCTGGGGGTAAAAGATTATTATAAAATGTAAAGAAGGCCCGAGTTCTTCACCCGATTTGAGAGGATACCTCAATTCAAACTATCAACAACCTGAGGGAAACTTCGTTTACGGCAACGAACACTGTTTTTTCTCGGTGCCTCGGCCGTGAAAAACCCCAAATTTCAAACGCCTGTATCTTTCAAGAAAATGGACCAATCCGTCTCATCTAAACAGCTCTTAATAGCCACGAACTTTATCTGTTTTCCCCCGCAAATAGAACACGAAAATTCCTTCTAGAACTTTCACAGCATCCTTAAGAAAAACGCACGAAACCGATGCCGTAAAATCACCGTAGCGCACGAGACGCCATTTTCGCCACTTGTAAAAATTTGTATATGCTTTCATTTTCACTTAGGCATAAGCCGAAAACATTAGTTTAGTGTTTTAGAGGGAGGAGCTTCCTCTACGAAGGTACTTAACCTCCCTAATAAATGTACAGATACTTTGTTTTGATATTTCTTATGTAGATTTAAGGTGACGATCTGTAATGCACTTGAGAAATGTCCAACATCCAAAAACCCAATTTAATTCAACTATTTAAAATGCGTTTTAGCATTCGCTGGTAACTTTAACCTTTATTTTATAATAATCTTTTAACGTAATCTTTTGCCATCCCAACTACCGGAGCTTAGGCAACATTTCGTCCTACGTATTTTACCGTACACGTCTTTTCTGTTTGTACTTCGTTGTCCGTAGCAAAACCGACTTGGCTTTCAATTTCCCAAAGTATACCTGGCTTCCCAATGTTAATAACCGAATTTATTATGAGCATTCCTTCAATAGTCGCGATGCTTAACATCGTGGTTAAAAAAGAAAACAATCCGTAGTAATTAAAGGCCTTATTCACGTTCCAAACAATGAGTTTAACTCTACCAGCCTCTCTTTATCACGCAGTTCATAGTTATTCCTTCAAACGGCGCCAAGCGAAAAATCCTTTGCGCTGCCGACTTTTCTATTGTTCTCTAGGCCCTCGTCCAATCAGACCTCCGTAGCTATCCTCGGCGTCCGCGCCAACTTCCGGTACGTAGCATAAAAAGCCCCCGCTCCTCTCAATCGTTAGCACACGCTCATCCTCAAAGCCAGAGGCGACTACGCCAGTCGGTATAGGAGATGTCCCGTCCGAATGTTGCCATGCCGGGCAAAGGTAGTTGGTTCGTATTAGACTAGTGTTAGTTTAGAAAATTTAATTTTGGAAACCCCATTCGAAATTTTAGTTTTAAACATAACATAACCTAATCTTAGCTTTGAGGGAATTATGGAGGTGGAGCCATAGTCGGCATTCTAGGCCCCCATTGCCATAACGTCAGGGTTCACGGTCCCTTTCTAAAAACCAGCTTTTTGTTTTCCCGTGTTTATTATTATGAATTTAATCTAAACACTAAATCTGCATTTAGACGACGTATTTTTCGGGTGCTTCCCTAGATACTAAGGATCTACAGATTTGAAGATTTGATCTTAGGTCGGACTTTAGAAACATAGTCTTGACTATTTGTGTGTAATTCCCGCGGTTTGCAACAAATGGATTTATTTCATGTAATTCCCGCGGTTTGCATGTTATAACGGGTTCCCGAGGTCCCACAAACTTTTTCTAATCGAAATTGTAGTTTTTACTCTTCACCCAGTTGTGTGAAGTTTGAGTTGAATTTCATGTAAATTCTTGTTGATTTTTCCTGTTGTAAAAATCGTCGTGCTTTAATTTAAAAGCCAATTTTCTTGTAAACCTAGTTGAAACGAAGTGTAATTGTTTTTATATTTTGTCTGCATTTTAATAAACCTATGAGTTTGTAAAACGTCTGTTTTTCTGCTAGTTAGACTAAATGTAGAAGTTATAGTTCTTAAGAAAACCACTTAATAATTAAACTTGGGGCTGCATTTAGAAACACTCACCTGGTGGCAGCGAATACCCCCTTTTAAAGTTGTCTAGTTAGCCTACAGTTAGGACAAATGACTCTCTGTTACCCATGCTGGGCCAGTAGCATACGTGTGCTGTTTTCCGTAAAAGTAAAACCGCCACCGAACTAGAAGTTTAGAGGTCAAAACCACATTGATGTCAGAGAAGTTACAAGCACCTTGAGAATCGTAGCTTCGGCCGCTACAATCTGGTGGCAGCGGTGGGATGAACAGGTGCTGTTCCGTCAAGCGTTTCCCCCCCTGCCATGCTACTACTGTTGAACAACTCTTCAATCTGTCAAGCCGCAACTTGGACGTAAGTTGCAAGAAAAAGATGTCCGGGACTCAGTTACTATAGTCCCCCGAAAAAGACGCCTGCATTGCCGTTAAAAATCAATGCTTTCCCCGCCCCAGTAACAACGCCGTTCCTGGAGCCAGACGACTGGAGCCGCAGCTTCACCGAGTGGACGCTTGCCCAGCCGAGATGCCCGCATCCCTTGCCTGCATCAACCCGTAACCAGTGAGGAGAAACCGGCCAAGAAGGACACGGTGCTCCTGCACAGACGACTGCCCGCAGATGAGACAACCATCGCCGCAGTGAACAAGATCCAGAGACGTGCTAGTACGACGCCCATGGCATCTGTATCGTCGATCGACGGTGGGACGATTGGCCTGATGTGGACAGACTGACCGCACAGTGATTGTGTTTTCTGGGTAAGTGTGCATAGGATATGCTTTGGCCTGCCAAGCCTGGTGTTGTAGTTAGAAACATTTATGTATTTTAATTATTTATACACCAAAGCTAGGGGTCGTTAAAAAGTGTTTTCCATTGCTAAAGCTTACTGGATTAGGATGAGAAACGTTTAAATTCGTGCTCAGTCTTAACGTAAAGTTTGAATTAATTTTGCGGCTGCATTTTAATTCCGTATTTCATTTATACAAGCTGTATTTTTGAACGTAAGGTTAAAATTTCCCGAAATGGCTACTTTCGACGAAATTGTAGAAGGTCTTAAAAACAAAGAGCTTAAGAAAGCCTGTTTGGACTTAGGTTTAGCAGCAAGTGACTCTAAACAAATATCACTTAAAAATTTACGTGATGCAGTTGAAAATGATAAAATTTCATTAACTGAACTTGCCGACACTCTAGAGAGTGCTATTGACCGAAGAGACTTAGCCATTCAAACTAAGAAAGAAAATGCTTTAAAGGAGAATGAACTATTCTTAAAGGCAGAAGAATTAAAGTTAGAAGCTTTAAAAATTGCCGAAGGTGACAAACGTAGAGCACATGAACTTGCTTTAGCCGATCAAGAGGCACAACTACATGACCGTGAAGCGCAAATTAGAGAACGCTCTAGCGCTCAAGAGCTACTAAAGCTTGATAAGCAGATTGAACTAGCTAGGCTAACAGCTGCTAATCTTAGTGTTAGTTCTGGCCACACAAGTGGTACAGCAAACCCGATCCCTCAACGAGATCTAGTAAGCAAACCAGGCAAAATTGCCGATGTTGTACGTTTAGTGAATAGATGGACGTCCGACTCAGAAATTAACAGTTTCCTTAAAATTTATGAGAGAACCATGTTAACGCAGAAAATTCCCAAAGAGGAATGGGTGGTAGGCTTACAACCTCTTTTAGGGTCAGTATTAATTCAAGTGTGTGATCAGCTCCAAGATGCTGACATGCATGATTACGAGATCGTTAAGACTAAACTTCTTGACAGGTTTGTACAAACTAAAGAGTCGGTGCAATCCCAGTTTCGTTCCCTAGAAAAATTGCCGGAGCAATTATTTCACGATTATGCGTTCAATCTGGAAACCTTGTTTTCCCGTTGGGTCTCACTAGCTAAAGTAAATAAAAGCTATGACCAACTAGTGAATTTAATTCTACTCGAACAATTCACGAAAGCCTGCCCAATTGCGCTCCGCAAATGGCTTCCCGATCAAATTAAAACTGGGACGTTGGCCGAGGCAGCAAAACTTTGTGACGAGTTTACAACTCGCAATAAACAAATCTCTGCAGATTTTTTTAATAAAAGTGGCAAAGTGCAAGCTAGCACTCATTCAGGTAGTCAAGCTTCTAAAGCTTCCTCCAACTTTAAAAATAGGACCAATGTTTTAGTGTGAACTCTGTCAGTCTAGGGTGGAAATTAAGGCCTAAACAAAACCATAATTCCTTAGCTAACCCGGTTGGGACTAAGAATAGTAACAGTGACAGCGCAACTAGCCCAGATGCTAACGCTGATAGTAGCGACAGTGTAAAATCTAACTTTAGTAAACCTAACGGTAGATCGTGCTATGAATGCGGATCGTTTTTGCACCTGCGTAATCGATGCCCCAAACTTAACCAAAAAGTCCCAGAGCAAGCCAATGCGTGTTTCTTACTATCTGTAAAATACTGACCTCTAGTATGTGCTAAAATCGTTTCCGATTTGCTTTTCTACCCGATTTTTTAAACCCCTTAAAAGTTTAAAACACCTGCAACACTTGCTATGCAATGAGGTTAGCCTATCTGCCACTTGGTGCGCAACAATCGTTGCCTCCAACAAGCCAGCGCCAGCCCAACAATTACACTTCGTTTTCGGGTATGGGACAAGGCAGACGTGTGTAATGTTTGCTCTGTTCTTTTTTGCTTTTCGCCAGGGAATCCGGCGTTTCGTGTTCGGCCTCTTTGTTCGGCTTCGCTGCTCCTGCTATCGCAGTAGACCCTATTCTTGGTGGCCCTGGCTTCGGCAGCTCGGCAGAGCGAGCTGGCTGCTCTGGTGAGAGATGGCCAGTGAACATGTTTCACGCCAGGTCCGGGCGTTTATGAATGCAACACCGAGGCCTAACAGGTGTTCCCCAAATGGAGCTTGCCCTTGGTGTTGGCCGGTCTGGAGTTGGCGCCTTACGGACCTCTTTGCTGAGCTCCGTTGCTTCGACTGTCACAGAGGACCCTTTTTCTTGGTGGCTCTGGCTTCAGCGGCTCGGCTGAGCGAGCTAGCTGCTCTGGTGAGAGATGGCAAGAACATCCATCCTTCCTTCCTTCCTTGACTTCCTTGTGAAGAATCAAACACCAGATGTGGCCCCCATGCCTTTGCTGATTAAGGCATTGAAGACAGTGGTTGATCTAGGGGGTACGGAGTGGACCCAAGGCTCGGTCCGGGCTCTCCACCTTTTCTTAGGACCAATTTGACGGAGCAGTCTGGACGTTCGTGACGAGCAAGATCTACACTCACTCCACAGTTTTTGCAATGGGATCGAGCTTCTGGAGGTGTCCTTCCCTTACTGTCACCAGCGATGATAGGGAAATGGATTTGTAAGGTCATCACGCGAGTGTATGAGCACGGACTGGACCTTCTGGACATCCCTGCGAATGTGAGGGGCCCATGCGTTGAGGGTTTTGGCTGCGTCTTGGGCCTTCGCATCTGGCACCCCGCTTAATGATGTGGTAGCTGCCAGCTCTTGGACCAACAAGAACACTTTCATCGCCCATTATCTTTGTGATACAGATACGGCGAGTGGGAGTGGTCTGGAGCATCCCCAAGTGGTGGCTAGAAGCGTTGTTGGGGAGCGAGTGAAGTTTGTGTACACAGTGGAAAGGAGATGACACAACACAAGGAATGTTGTAGTGTCATCATGCCCACTGGAACTTTCTCTAAATGGAAGAAAGAAGGTGGGCAAAGAGTGAAGTTCAGGCGACACGTCATGAGGCAGTGTTTGGTGTTGCAATGGTGGAAGGCTTCCTGTTAAAGTGCATACTGGAGAGTTTCCAACCTGACACGAGGAGTGTTGAGGGGTTGGCCCACATGAACCTTTTCCTGGTGAAGAAGTTGTGGGGATATGCACCTTGTACACAGTGGACAGTACACAGTGGAAAGATGGACAGTTGTCATCACTGTTGCCCGGTGGCAATACCAGTGGTGGATCGCAGTCCATGGCTGAGGACCTCGCCCGAGACAAGTGCTGAGAT